>LPNX010257236.1:206764-250806 GCA_001517045.1 Pseudotsuga menziesii | reverse complement strand
GCTCTTGCCAAAGAGCGATATCGGGATTGGGAGCAGAAATTTGGAAAAGGATTGGAACTGAGATGGAAACAGCGCAAACTGGTTCAGCAAGTCAGCCTTTTCATTGTGCATGAACTTCATTTAATTGGAGGAGAGGGTGGTCCAATCCTGGAGGTAATTGTATCTAGAATGAGGTATATTTCAAGCCAAATTGAAAATCGTATCCATATTATTGCGCTTTCCACTTCACTTGCAAATGCTAAAGATATTGGAGAGTGGATTGGTGCTACTGCACATGGGCTTTTCAATTTTCCACCTGGTGTGCGTCCTGTACCAATTGAAATCCACATTCAATTTTCCACCTGGTGTGTGTCCTGTACCAATTCTGAGTTGCTAGAATTGCAGCCAATTCCTGTGTCTGCGTTAAGAAATCCCTCATATGAAGCACTTTATCAACAGTTTAGACACTTCAATCCTATTCAAACTCAGGTATTTACTGTGCTTTATAACTCAGATGATAATGTTTTGGTTGCAACACCTACTGGTAGCGGTAAGACTATCTGTGCTGAGTTTGCTTTACTACGATTGCATCAAAAAGGCAAACAGCACAAACTGGTTCAGCAAGTCAGCCTTTTCATTGTGGATGAACTTCATTTAATTGGAGGAGAGGGTGGTCCAATCCTGGAGGTAATTGTATCTAGAATGAGGTATATTTCAAGACAAATTGAAAATCGTATCCGTATTATTGCGCTTTCCACTTCACTTGCAAATGCTAAAGATCTTGGAGAGTGGATTGGTGCTACTGCACATGGGCTTTTCAATTTTCCACCTGGGGTGCGTCCTGTACCAATTGAGATCCACATTCAATTTTCCACCTGGTGTGCGTCCTGTACCAATTTTGAAGTTCAAAACACTATTGTAAAGTCATATGCTTGTCAAACCTGGCTGAATTACAAGCTACATTGTAAACCTGTCTGAATTACAAGCTATACTTTACAATGCCATAGAAATCAACCAACCAAGTTGTTATAATTATTTTCCCTGTGTAGGTTGCAGGAACAGAGGATGGTATTAAGGAACCCTAAGCTACATCCTTATCTTGTTTTGGAGCAGCATTCATTATGCTCCACCCAACAAAGTACGCTTCAATGCTTGCAGAAAAAATGAAGCAGCATGGCACTATTGCCTGTTTGGTTAATACTGGGTGTTCTGGAGGGAGCTATGGGGTTGGTAGGAGAATAAAGTTGGCATATACACGAAGCATCATTGATGCAATTCACAATGGATCTCTGCTTCAGGTTAATTACAGCCAGACCTCCATATTTGGCCTCAATGTTCCAGACAAGGTGGAGGGTGTACCTGCTGAAATCCTTCGTCCCGAGAACATGGTAAACTTTAATTAGTTAAGAACCACTTCATGTATTTATTATGATTGTGGGAAATTTCGCTTTCTGACCAAATTGTTAACTTGTACAGTGGGCAAACAGTCTTGAATACGCGGATACTCTGCAGAAGCTTGCACGTCTGTTCAAGAATAACTTCGAGAAATTCATGGATTACAAAATAGGAGATGACTCCACTCTTGCTCAACAAATCCTGGCCGCTGGTCCACAATAAACTGTCTGAACTGAATTGATATTTTAGCATGGCTTAGCTGGATGTCCAATTTTCCACATGGGCTTTTCAATTTTCCACCTGGTGTGCGTCCTGTACCAATTGAGATCCACATTCAATTTTCCACCTGGTGTGCGTCCTGTACCAATTTTGAAATATTTTTTTTTTTATTTAAAATTCCCTTCCGTCGCTTAAGCGACAGTTCTTGATGTCGCTTATCTGACGGTTGCTCTCTATAACCGTCGCTTAAGCGACGGATCCTCCATCTTTTTTGCAATATTTTAAAAAAAAAAATTAACTAACCGTCGCTTATCCGACGGACCTTCTGTCGCTTAACCGACGGCATGAAGGTTATTTTCTCAAAAAAAATTCACTACCGTCAAAGATATCCTGTCGCTTAACCGACGCTTTAAATTTAACCGACGGTTACTGAAGTGTCGCTTAACCGACGGTTACTTAAGTGTCGGATAACCGACGACAAGTTTTTGACGCTTAAAAAAAAATCAAAGTGTCGTACATGCGACAGGAAAGTGTCGAAAATCCGACATGACGGCCGTCGGATTTTTGGTCGAAATGTAGTAGTGTGTGATTGAATTTGCAGGAAGTGCAAAATACAATGAGGTTGCTTTTCCTTTCAGACTGTGGGGAAACAATCTACAAACTACATCTTCATGCTCCCCAGCTCGTAATCCTTATATAGCCAAATAAAAACTCTGTAAATGATCATCTACCAAAACTCCTTCACTTGGTCCAAACTTAGGTAACATCTTGTCAAAAGCTTGAGGCAAATCATCCAAAGGGGGTGTGAAATTTAAAGGCGACCTAGCTATCCAAGCAGGCGGTGGAGGTGGTTGGTTTGCATTTACATTAGCCATGATTCTGAGTGGAGAATGAGGTTGTGATTGAACAGGGGTCCGACAAGGTGAACAGTAAGGTGAATCTGGATCCAATTGATTCAAAGGTTGGTTAACTTATCATAAGGCTACTTCTACCAGTTCTTCAAGATCTTCTACCAACACTGAGTCTTCTATTTGAGGGCGATCTTTCTTCTGATCCTCTCTTCTAGGTAAGACCGAAATGATAGGTGTACCTCCAATATTTTTTGCATATGCTCTGGTGATTCTTCTTAAATCATCAACCACTTTGTTATCTACAAGATACAGATACCCTTTCTCTTTATCTTCAGGAGTGGATTTGTGAAACAAACTACTTTCAAAACCATCACCGGTGGAGTGATTTCGAGGAAGTGAGTTTCCTTAGCCATCCATGCATTGGTGGCCCTCCTTCTAGCGCCAAAAATTGTTGATGCCTGGAAAATTGCAGGTCACAACAGTTAGGGATTCTCCCCAATAAACGTTCCCAACTAGGCCGTTACTGCTTGGTATGGGGAATCTGTCCGGTTTATAGTCCGGCTACCGTAGGTCAAGTAAGAAATTAAATGTTTTACCGATTACAGCCTGGTCCACCGTGTATATTTTTTAGTCTTTTGTATTTAAGTTATTATGTGCAAGTGCCTATCTAAAAATACAAATTGATAGAGATAATGAGGAGTGTCACAATGTGATGCGCAGGTTCTTACCTCTCGTCTTAACTCTCTCGCATCTAAATCACAAACAGCAACAAACTAATTTTAACTAACTAACCTATCCCTAAGGAGCAGAATTATCAGTTATCAATAAGTAATGTATTTCTGTGCATGCATTAAGAAAAATTACAGATAGTTGTTACTTATTTCAAAACACATGAACATTAATAGAAATATGAACAACAAGATAGCTTATTGTTTATGACAACCTTTATTACTCATAGTGGAAATTTCACAGAATAAACTAGAGTGCATTCATAACATGAACAGAGATTCAATGAGTTAGAACGATCTCACAGTTAATGGACATAAGCTGAAAATGAAAAAGTTCACATTCAACTGATCCATAGCAAAGCATTTGAAACATTCCACCAAACTTTCTCCAGAAGAAACTTGTAATTCTTTATTGTAAAAGGAAGTAGTTCTTCTTACAATATACTCTCACAAATGGTCTGGGAAAGAAATCCCTCTACATATAAACTCTCCTTTATTTATACAAAAAAGCAAAACCTTTGGGCTGCCCCTTGATGACTTTTGGGCTCACCTGACCTTTCAATTCCAAAATTTGTCTTGTAGTATGTGCTGATAATTTTTACAATATAATAAATTTTAAAACAAAAAATCTTTTAAAATACTTTATGAAGAGGGGCCCGCTTGGTCGTTGATGAACTTTTTCCATGCCTGGGCCTCCATTGCTATGCTTTCAAAATCAGAAGGTTCAAGAAAACTGATATTTATCTCATATTTGGCAACCTGGTTCCTGAACCCTTCTATCCTTGATGCACTCAGACGCAGCTGATGTTCTAACAGATGAATACTCACAGCTACATGTGCCATTGCATTCTTTAAAATTCATTCATCTAGATCCTTTAACTGTTGGACCTCCTTCAACAACTGGAGCCTTCTTCTTTTGTCTTTTAGACATATCTCCTTTGCAGCAATCACCCTGTCATAAACGTAGCATGTTCTTAGACCATTTAGATTTTACCAAGTGAAACAATAATAACAAAAAACGGTATCAATCTATTTACCTCTTCCATATGCATTCTGAAAATGAACTATACAAAGTTTTAATGCATGAAAAGAAAAAATGACAAGGCAAAAGAAAATCCCGCAGTTGTGTCTTGAAATCCTCTAAGTCCACTGTACATAGCTAAAATCACAACCCCTATAGAACAGACTCTTCATCTTAATCCAGGCCACATCTGAACTAAATCGAAAAGCATGAACCACATTGTCGCTACTGCTAATCTCCAAAACACTAGACTCTGTACTGTGCTCCTCATCATGGAAAACCCTAACTAGATCAAAACAATGAAAACCTCCACCGTCCCATGAAAATAGGGTAAACGCATACAAAAAACAAGGACTGGAGAAAAATCACGGGTTTCAACACGGATAAAAGATAAAATAATGCTCCCCACGTATATAAACCTTTGGTGGAAAAGAGTCGGCGAGAAAACCCTATCAGCAGTTGAAAACACTAAGTGCCGGGAGGGTAGTTCAATTGACAGTTGCAATAGCAGACAATAAACAAACTACAGGTACCACAAGACTATTAATTCTGTCGACGTCGGAGACTCTTAACGCTAATTGTCAGAAATTTAAACCTTAACATTTCCGCAGTGTCGGCAATCGGAAGCTCTAAAAGCTAAAGGTCGGCGGTTGATAACACTAAATGTCGGGAAGATAGTCTGATTGACAGCCACAATGGCGGACTTACAAACTACTACAAATCCACGACAACATCAAACCCATCGGCAATCGAAATCTTTAAAGGCTAAAGGTTGGCACTCCAAACCTAAGCATTTCCGTAGGGTCGACGATGCCAAGCACTATCATCGCGATGTTTATACACCGGAAATCCGAACCATTTATAACCACTAACACATTGAAACTTCAAACCATAATACTCTTCGCAATTTCGACGATATAAAAGGTATCATTGCGACTTACTCTAAATTAAAAGGTATCTGAGCTCAGACTTCTAAGTTATTGGTGATCGGAGAGACTAACCACTACAGGATCGGTGATCAGAAACACTATCCTTTAAGCTTCTTATCAATTTCCTTCAGAAATGTCAATGGCATAAAAGACAAGCCCTCCAATCCAATCTCAAAACTCGTTCTGATTGCGATAAAAACAAGGTCACCGACAGTCAAAATAAAAGGTTTGAGAAATAAACAAAAAGGAGATAAAACACAGATTGACGAGAAACAGGACTGTCCATCAGGACGTTCACTATTTGCCTTCTGAAACGTCGGCAACATAGAGGACTAATGCTCCAGCTCATTCTTCAACAGGCTCCCGACGGCGATAAAAAAAATCATCGAAAAATCAGAATGTTAAGTGCTCAAATAAAGCGAAAGACTCTTCGGCTAGGCAACGACAATACTAGCTCATTTAACTTCCGAAACAGCGGAAAAAATAGTCAACCAATCCTTCGAATTCCCAAAGATCAATTTTTTAAAAGCAGAGGAAAGACAGATTTCAGGAAACTGAACAATCCCAGGCTAGATAAAATCGAAAGGCGGGTCCAAATTTTTTTTTAAAAATTGGGGAAAAGGTTGCAGCATCAACAATTGGTGACTACCAGGTGAACATAGATCTCTGGACAATTTCTTCTTTGATCAACAAACTATTTTTTTTTACAATAAATACCAACACGTTAAATTCTTCTAGATGTCTGGATTTCCCAAATGTCAGATGTATGTACTTTAATCATTGATGATAGTCCAATTTAGGGAAAATGGGAACCAAGATTTCAAAGTCTAGATAACTCTTTTGAGACCAGGAATATGAATTTCATTTTTTACCTCTGTCTTTGGGCAGCTACTAGCTTAGACACCACATGATTGTAACATATGGTAAACAAAAATATTCATTTGTTCCTCATTCCCATGCCATTTTGCACTTTTGTGCTTTTGGACTTTTGTCCTTTCCTGAGTCCTCTTGCATGCCTTCTTTCTGAAATTTTTATTCAGGCTCCTCTATCCATAGTGTCCTTTTGTGTGAGATGTATTTATTTTTCATCTCACGGACGGAGAAGAACTTTGGCAATCTTGTACTCATATGGTTTAGTACTTTGTCTTGATACATATTGCTTTCTTAGGAGATTTTGACACTTATTTTCCTTTTGGCTTTCAATTCCTGGAATGGGATCATTTAAATATAATATACTGTTTACCCTGCTTCCTCTCCATGGGGATTTTCCTATCACCCCCTAAGACATTTTTAATGTGAGATGGATGGAGCCTCAAAATAGTATTCCAGACCTTTTGATCCCGAGTTATTTTACAAGGATTAAGTAGGAATTCAATGTGTTCATGCCCATTTAGGAAAACTACTAAACTAGAAGAAGTTCTTTCAAATAAAATAATAGTACCCAGTCTTTTAATCAAAGATTTTAGTTAATCTAGAATTCTGATGAACTCCATGCAACCAAAGTTGTGCTTCTTTATTACAATCAATCAAACCCTAACTAAAACAAACAATCAGTTTATTTATGTACAAGATAACCAAGAAACAAAAATCAAGAAAAATAAGGTTTGAGAACTAAACCATTAACTGGTAAGTTCTCTTCCCACCCTTGTAAGTCTTGCAACTTTTAAGTTGAGGGGCCAAGCTTTACTACAATATGAAAAGGGCCTACCCATAACTATTGAAACTTAGTGTGCTTTCCCTTTTCATTGTGTGGATGATCCCACTTAAGAACCAGGTCTCCTACTTCAAATTCTTTGTTCCCAGCTTTATGCTTATCAAACCAATTTTTCACTACTTCATGTTGATGCTTAAATATTTCTTTGGCTTTGGACCTAGAGTCTTCCGCCTTCAAAAGATTATAGATTCTGATCTGTAGGATTTCATTATCTGTACCTCTAGATTCCTGAGCTATTATGGAAGATGGTAATAGAATGTTGGGAGGAAGAATAGCTTCTTTTCTGTAAACAAGGGTGTATGGTGACACACCTAAGGAATTCTTGGGTGTGACTCTATCAGCCCAAAGAGCATTAGGTAACGCTAAATGCCAACTTCTCTGATTTTCTATTATGGTTTTCTTTAAAATCCTAATCAAATTTTTGTTTGTAGATTCTGCTAAACCGTTTCCTTGTGGGTAATAGTTTGCAGAATAATGTAACTTGATTCCTCTTTCATTAGTAGATGCAGTTAATCTAATAGAAGAAAAGTAAGTAGCATTATCAAAAACCAAGGAAATTGGAACCCCAAACTTGGTCATAATGTGATCTTGTAAGAAATCCATGACTGCATCTTCATTCACTTTGCGTAATGGAATAGCCTCGACCCATCTGGTGAAGTAGTCAGTTGCTGTCAAAATGTACCTGTGCTGCAAGGAAGAATTTGGGTTTATTTCTCAAATGATATCAATTCCCCATTGTTTGAATGGTTCTGTTATCATCACTGGTTTTAAAGGCCCTACTACTTTAGCTTGTCTTCCACCACCTCTTTGACAAGCATCGCACTTTCTGACATGAGCATGAGCATCCTTAAACAGTGTAGGCCAATAATATCTGACTCTCAGAATCTTATGGGCTGTTGTATCTCCAGAAAAATGACCTCCAATAGGCCCATCATGTAATTCTATTATGACCTTCTTTGCATCTTCTTGTTCTAAGCATCTGAGAAAAACTCCATCATAATTATTTCTAAATAATACTCCATCAATTATTTGATATGAAGCTGATTTAAGACGTAATGCTCTTCATTGTTTGGAATTCCAATGTTCCGGCAAATAGCCTTCTTGAAGGTAATGAACTATGTCCCGGTACCAGGAATCTGGAGCTGTGAATAGAGGACATACATCCACCATATGTAACTCAGCTTCATTGTCCCAACTATTTTCTTCATTGTCTTTACCTTCAGCCATTAGTTTACACAATCCTTGTCCTTTTACTAGGGATGCTGGTTTGAACTCAAGATCATATTCTTGTAAGGCAGTTACTCAGTTGCCTCTTCTTTCTCCTAATTCCTTTTGTACAAAAATAGATCTTACAGCTGGGTGTGGAACTATTACTTTTGTGCGATTCTTAATTATATATGGCCTGAATTGTTTTACCGCTTTAAAAATTGCATAAGCTTGTTTATCAACAACTGAATAATTCAATTCAGCTCCCTCCAGACTAGTGCTCATAAATGATATGGGGTACTCATCTCCCCCATCTTCCTTATGTGTAAGCACCACTGCCAATGAATTATCGGATGCAAAAGTGTACAGATAAAAAATAAAAAATAAAAAATCTTTTTCAAAATTAGGACTTTTGAGTGATGGTGCATGAGCAATAGATTTTTTTATCTTACTAAATGCGTTCTTTTCCACATCAGTCCATTTAAATTATACAGTTTGTTTAACCATCTGCTGCAAAGGTTTGACAATTTGAGCAAAATCTGGTACAAACCTTCACACAAAATTAATTGTCCCCATGAATGATTGCATACCCTTTTTGTTATGGGGTAAAGGGATCTTTTCTATGGCTTTAATCCTTTGTGGGTCAATGGAGATCCCTTTCTTAGAAACAACATGACCCAGTAGCTTTCCTTCTATGACCGCAAACACGCATTTCTTAGGATTAAGTGAAATACCATATTTCTGACAACGCTCGAAAATTTGTTTCAGATGGAATGCATGTTCCTCTCTCTTTTTTAAAAATATTGTGACATCGTCGAGATATACCACAACACTACGGCCAATCAGACTGCGGAAATCTATATCCATGGCCCTCTGGAAAGTAGCTCCAACATTAATGAGTCCAAAGGGCATTCTCCTATAAGCAAAAGTTCCCCACTTGGTTCTGAATGTGGTTTTAAGCCTATCCTCTTCAGCTACTAATACTTGATATAGCCAGAAAATCCATCTAATAATGAAAACAATTCAGAACCTGAAACCATCTGTAGTCTTTTCTCCATGGGTGGGAATGGATAGTTATATTTATCTGACGCATGATTGAGGTTTCTAAAATCTACATAGAGACTAATTTCTCCTGACTTTTTCCTTACTGGCACCAAATTAGAAACCCAATCCAATTGTCTGAATTTGAATATGATTTTAGCATCCAACTGTTGGGCAATAGGGTAGAACCAGGTTTGATCCTTTTATGTCGCACCAACAAAAGACCCACAGTGTTGGCCCTTTCGGCAACAACCTGCGCGCAGGTTGCAGTCTCACCCGAAATAGCTATGGGTTGCCGCTGAATCAGGTTTCTGCAAGTAGAGAGGGATATTACTGTACCTTAGCTTTTAATAAACTTATTAATCAATGATTACACAGCTTTATCATTCACTCATATACAACTTCGCAGATAGATAAACAACCGTGACTTGCTTAACCCACTACAGGGAATTCACAGCGAAGCTTGTTATTAGCAGTGATCTAATTTATCAAATGTATACAGTTATTAATGCATAAAAGATAACAGAAAGAGAAACAACACAAGAAACCACAACACCAAATATAACGTGGTTCACCCCCAGTGTAGGGGCTACGTCCACCAAACTGTGTTTTATTCAACTTGCTACAAAACCACAGTTTGATCTGCGCACTCAGCTGCAGATTCCTTCAGTCCTTAAAAGCCGCGCACACAGCAGCAGGCCTCTGTGCACACAGCTGCAGATCTTTCCTTAATCTTCTTACAAAATCCCTCTGCGCACACAGCTGTAGAGGTTGTCCACGCACACAGCTGGGACTTAACCTTTCCTTACACAATCAGCCTTAGCTTCACCTTTCTTTCTTTACATCAAAAAGCCTAACCTTTCTTATTTACCCAAGTGCCTATTTATATCGCACTATTTACAAAAACATGGATTCAAACCATGGGCACCCAAAACCCTAAACCCTGGTCTTAAGTCGCGGGTTTATTACAATAGAGGACTTTGACTCAACCCCTGACACCTCTAAGACTATTTTGAGTCAAAACTCGTAGAGTTACCCATATTAAGGACCGTTTGAGGTGCGCGCCCCAACAGGCCCCTAAGACTCACCAGTGTCCTGTCCCGGGGCACTTATCTGCTCGGCTGATGGTAAAATTTGCTTGGCGAAGACATTGTGCACTGGTTCCTGGAGTCCTTCATGCTGGTTGTCGGGTGCCGGATTCTTTCCTTTTTGATATTTATGCTGAGCAAGGCCTTGTGGATCCATCTACAACCCCATCCTTTGCTCGGGTTGGCGACACTTAACCATCCACAGCTTGGGGTCCCCTGGAATTGCGTGTCACACTGCATAAGACACACAGCTGCCACAGTTCTGCTATGCCGGAATATTTCAGGGTGGGGCTCCCCAGAGTCGTTTGGCGAGGTCTTATGGCCTTCGTTGCGCCACGTTAGAGCGAATTTGTGCCTGCCTTCACCTGATTTAGAGCGAACTTCTACCTGCCTATGTACCTAAGTCGAATATGACTGTACTGGCGGATTACTCAAAAGGTTCTGCAGACCTCTCTCTCTAAACTCTCGTACTAGCTCCTGGACTTCATAATTGTTTGACATGGCTCCAGTCGGGCAAACTCCAAGAAGTGCTTCGAGGAAAATTTCACAAGCCAATGTAGCTTACTTATAGAATTTCGTTACAAAATCTGTCAGCATAATGTATTAATGACACCAAATCTGCTTGAATGCCAAGAATCTCGTCACACCTGGCCTCAGATTTTCCCAAAATCTCATAATTACAGGTATTGAGAGTAGCTCACGTGCCGTTGCCGCCAATTTCATTTTTTCCCATCCATCGCATTCTACGCTGCGACACAGTTGGAACCTACGACACAATGACCACCTTCCACTTCGACACAGTATGAACCTGCGACCCCTGACCAACCTTCGACTTTCCATACTTCATCCTTCAGACTGCGACATTCCCTAGTGTTATGAGCAGCTTCTCTTATGGTCCCATACCCGATTTCAGCTGTTCTGGGTACGCAGAATTTTCTTTCTTGGTGCTACCTCCGATTCTGAGTACCTGGCCTGTCCCTGTACTTTTTTAGACGACTCCCATTTATCATAGAAGGGAAAAGGTCTCCATTTAACTTAGCTAGCTGGACTGCGCCCCCATCAGTGACTTTCTGTACTATATATGGTCCCTTCCAATGTGTCTTGAACTTTCCTGGGAACTTCATGAATTTGCTGTCATAGAGGAGCACAAGATCACCCTGCTGGAATTGTTTCTTCTTGATGTGTCTGTCATGCCACGCTTTTTCTCAAGCTTTCTGCACCTGTTGCTGGAAACCTGAAATAAATCTATCTTCTTCGAGTTCTAATATCTGTTTCATTCTCTCTATCATTATGACTGGGTCATCCATCTTGGTGAAAGCAGATATTCTGAGGCTAGGAACAATGTATTCCATGGGCATGACGGCTTCTTGCCCATAAACCAGTCGAAAAGGTGTATGGCCTGTCAACTTTTTGCAAGTAGTTCTGTAAGCCCATAGCACTGCTGGAATTCGAAGGTCCCAATCATTTCTGTTAGCATTACAAATCTTTGTCAAAGCATGCTCAAGGATCTTATTAAAAGCTTCGACGGTCCCATTTGCTTGTGGATGATAGGCTGTACTTTTCTGATCGTATACTTGAAATTCTTCAGTCAGTACTGCAATAGTTTTATTTAAGAAATGTGATCCTTGATCACTCATAAGGACGCGAGGACACCCAAACCTGGATAAGATGTGATCGAAGATGAATTGCGCAGCTGTAGCGGCACTACAGTTCTTGACTAGTTGGGCTTCAGCCCAACGGGTAAGGTAGTCGGTAGCTGTAATAATATATCGCGCTCCAGACTTCTTCGCGGGGGGGGGTTGATAGGGCCAACAAAGTCAATATCCCATTTGTCAAAATCTTGTAAGGTTACCTGCAGAACTAGGGGCATTTCATCCCGCCTGGATGGTTTGCCTGTCCTCTGACATACGTCGCAGCTGTGGCAATATTCTCTTGAATCCTTATGAACTGTGGGACACCATAGGTCGGCTGTCAAAATCTTCTGTGCGGTGGATTTCCCTACATAATGACCTCCTGCTGCGCCAGAGTGTGCTTCAGCCAAAATTAGTGGCCGTTCATGCTCCAAGACGCATCTGCGCAGTATTTCATCTGGTCCCATTTTATACAGCTGTCCCGCTATTAAGGTGAAGTCCGCTGCTCGAACCACCAACTGCTTCTTCTGCTGTGTGGTCATCTCGGGGGGTGGAAAACCTGTAGACAAGTATTGAACAATATCTTGAAAATAGTCATCAACCATCTGGATAGAAAATAGCTGGGCATCAGGAAGACCTTCGTCCAAATTGGTAGGTTCTTCACCTGAGTCGAGCCTCGACAAGTGGTCAAGTCCTAGGTTAAGTCTTCCAGGATTAACGATGATCTAAAAATCATATTCTTGGAATAGGATCAACCACTGACATATTCTTCCACCTAGCACAGGCTTGTTAACCAGATACTTCAAAGCAAAATGGTCAGTAAACATCTTAAAATGAGATCCTAGCAGATAATGTCGAAACTTCTGTAGTGCATATACCATAGCGAGACCTTCGCGTTCTGTCATAGTATAATTTTTCTCTGCGGTGGACAATTTTCTGCTTGCAAAAGAGATAGGGTGATCGATATTACCTACTCCTAACTGAGCTAGCACAGTACCTAGAGAAATTGAGGATGCGTCGACATGCACATGGAACTCTTTGTTCCAGTCAGGAAATACTAGAATACGGGCGGTGACCATTTTTTCCTTTAAAATATCTAAGCTTGCTTGACACTCCGGTGTCCACTCGAACTTGATATCTTTCTTCAGCTGCCTCTCCAACGGAGCGGTAATCTGAGCATAGCCTTGGATGAAGTTCCTGTAGTAGCCGGTGTGACCCAGCGTCGTGCAAAGTTGTTTGATGGACTTCGGGGGTGGCAGGTTCACAATGATAGCGATCTTCGCAGGATCCATCATCAATCCCTGCTTACATACAACGTGACCAAGCAGAATTCCAAAAGGTGCACAAAAGATACACTTTTTTAGATTCAGGGAAATCTGGTGCTGTCTACACTTGTTCAACATAAGTCTCAAACTGGTTATATGGTCTTTTACTAGCCCAAAAATGGTCCAATCATCAAAGTAAACTTCTAGGAATGTATGTATGTATTCCTTAAACGCGGAGATGACTACTCTAGAAAATATAGCAGGTGCATTCTTTAACCCAAAGGGCATGACAGTATATTGGAAGGATCCCATTTCGGTAGCAAATGTTGTCTTATGTCGGTCCTCTGGAGCAATTCGGATCTGATGGTAGCCAGAAAAACCATCGGTAAAAGAGTACACTTCTTGACCCCCGACATTGTCGAGCACTTCGTCTGTAAAGGGGGTGGGAAAAGGATCATGCAGGCAGGCATCATTGAGTTTTCGTAGGTCTACACATATTTGGATTTCACCCTTAGTCTTCTTCTCCGAGACCACCATAGGACTGACCCACTCAGATTCCTCAACAGGCTCAATTATTCTTGCGGTGAGCATCTTATCCAGCTCCACCCTAACCTTTTCTTTATACTTCAGATTCAATCTATAAGGACGCTGTTTCACAGGTTTGGCATCGGGCTTCAAAGGAATCTTCATTACGCCAATATCACCCAGGATACCCTTCATTTCAGAAAACTTCATTGGAAAGAGATCTTGGTACTCATGGAGAAGTTGGGTTACCTTGTTGACCATTTCCTCATCCCAATAGTTGCCGATTGTAGCAAGCTTAGGCTGTGTTTCGGATCCAATGTCAACTGTGCATGTCTTCAGGGGCTAAGTTACTTCTGGGGCTTCGACTGCTGGTCCATGTACGTCGCAGCATCCTTCTGACTCAGGAATAGCGATGTTGTGCGGGTCGTCATCTTCGTCAATTGCAAAGTTATAACATTCGACTGCGTGGGATTCTTGTGTGGGCCAATCAGGTCGATGTTCTAGTACTTCTTGGTCATCAAATACGTTAGTATGGATTATCCCGATAGTTGCATCTAGTGCTGGACAGACATCATTAGTAGAGAAAGTATGCATAAAACTATGAACAAGACAGTCCCAACTTACAGTATCGTGGCGGAGATCAGCCTCCACGTACCAATTTTTTTCTATTGGTTCCATCGTGTGCACAAATCTATGTACCCATTAATTTTGAGGAACATACTTCCATGCTTCGTAGCACTTTGCCAAATGTTCTGGAGGATTAGAATTGCCGTCAAACTTGCTTCGCATCTCCTCCGTCGGGCCCTTAAATCACAGGTACAGGAGCCTCTGACAAGCTTCCCAGCTAAGGATCTGTTCCTTATGGGCCTTCCACCACCTGGCTGCTGTGGCTCGAAATGCGGATTCTAGAGCTTCCAGTCTATGTGACTCAGGTATTAAGCCTAAGACCTGTGCAATGAACGGTTCAGGATCGGTCAAGCCATAAAAAATAGGTAAAGTGTTTGGTTGTGAATTGAGCCATCTGAGGGACTTGGTAGTCCGGGCACGGCTGCACCCATGGGGCTCATGTAAGCAATTCTTCCAGCTTTCTAAGTCATCTTCAGAGTCCCTCTTACAGGAGCTACCAGACTCCCAACCTGCAGCAGAAGGATCCTCATAATCTTCTTCCTGCGCGGTGATAGTGTAGATGGGCTCCACATCATCCTGATCCTCTAGTCGGAGTGGTTCTGTGTACCGTTCCCCTTGTGAGGGATCAAGGGTAGGATGACTCTCAAGTCTCTCCCTTTGAAGATCATCTGTCTCTTCTTTAGGTTAATAACTGCAACATTTTCCATTTCCCATTCAATTCCTAACAAGGCTAGGTAGGGATTGTTGTCATCAACGATCTCAATTACTTCGAAGTCCACGACAGTACTGACCTCGGCAATATCTATTTGGACACTCAGGAATCTTCCTAGAGGCACGATCCTTTGCTGGTTGGCTAGTCTCAGCTGGATAGGGGACCAGGCGAGGGTGGGTTTTCCCATTTGTTCCCAGGTTTGTTTAGTTAACACATTCACGTCGGACCCTAAGTCCAAGATAACATCAGTCATATCGTATGCTCCTATCTGAGCATTCAATCTCATTTCCCTGCCGGTTCTGCTGACTCGATGAACAGTTTTGTCCTGACCAGAACTTTGCTAAGGTCCGCAGGAAGCAATGACTTTCTGTAACTCCGTCAAAGCATCCTGATATCTTAAAAGTTTGAGGCAACACTGTAAAAAGGAGGAGAGGGTACTTACGTTATCCAGCTGGGATTCCTGGGGCCGCGAAGGTAGTTGCTGTGGTTGCGCAGGTGCAACGGATGTGCTAGGGCCAGCAAAATCTTTCTTGACTTCCATAAATGTCTCTCTTTCTCTTGTGATATCAAATGCTGCGATTTTCGCAGGAGCCTTACGAACCCAAGCATCGGCAGGCTATTTTTTTGTATTCTATGGGTGTCTCGTAGCTCCACTCCATGTGACAACATTGACGGTTGCGGCAGGTCTGGGCTCAACTGAAATCATCTGGATGTTCTGCGTAGGGGTACGCTGTCGTGCCTAAATCTTAGCTATGAGCTGCGGGCATTGCTCAATCACATGATCTATAGCGCGGCAGTACCGACATGTCGTAGTGGGGTTCTGACAGTCGCGAGCCAAATGCCCAGCTTGGTTACAATTGTAACACACCAACTGGCCGCGGCCTCTTCCGGTCATACCACCACGGCCTCCAGAAGAACCTCTGCCGGAGGCACCCCCCTGGTAACCGTAGCTATCATTACTTGGGCCGTCATTGTGCACCCGGTAGGCGTCATAGGTGCGACACTCATCCTCATTATGACCTACAGACTTGCAGAAATTACAGTAGGGGTTCTTAGGTCCTTGTCCATACCTTTGCAGCAGGTAACAGTTCTCGGGCCGGTGCTGACCTGTCGTTCGGCAGAGCTCACAATATAGGACTTGTGGTGGAAATGGGTTCAGCGCACCTGTATGCAGGTACTTGCTTACCAAAGGGCACCGTTCCTTGTCGTGACCTTCGGTCTGACATTGTGTACACCAAACCTCTTCGCGATCGGGTTTCCCCTTCTTCATCTCGCGAAGTTCCAGAGCCATTGCTGCTAGCTGCACTTGGATTTGAGCAATACCAGAATCATCGCTGACGGGGGCAGTCTCGAGCTTCATTGCGATTTCCAGAGCCTCTTGCTGGTCAGCAACCTTTTGTTGCATGAGGGGAGTTCTGATATGTGGTAATAATGCTGAAATAAACCATTCCTTGTGCTGCGCAGGAATAATGGTAAAGCTGACTTGGTCCAGTAGAACTTTGAATCTCTGGTCAAAGTCCCACACTGATTCGCCGTGCCGCTGTTGAATCTCTTTGAGTTTAGTGATGCTCTGCGATTCCGATTTAGGCTTCTTAAATTCTTTGGTTATGGTTGCCTTAATCTCATCTAACGTAGGGCTCTGAGTACTGGAGAATTTCATGAACCAGGTCAAAGCCCAGTCCTAGAAAGAAGTAATGAGCTGCGCGGCTCTCACATCCGGGTCTGTAATTTTCTTCGCATTCCATACTGCTTCACATAAAAACCAGAACTGTTCTGGGTCCTCTGATCCTGTGCCTTTGAAGATGGGGAGCTTAATGTCATCAACTAGGTGGGCCATGGCGGTTCTGGGAGGGGGACAGGACGTTGATGGGGAGGGATTTACGGGGAAAGACTGGCCTGTGGCCGGAATACTTGGACTTGGTTGACTGTCAGACTGCGACGAAATTTCAGGGGTAACAGGGCTTCACTGCGGGGTGACCGGAGGGTTTCCAACCGAAGGGTTTTCTTCAGAGTCTGACTCTATAGGATTTACAGGGGAAGACGCGGTAGCCTGACCTAAGGAATAGGAGTCAAAATCTCTTTTGTACCTTTTTCCACTTCGCAGCAAACCACTTTGCTCGTCGAAGGTATTATCACTTGCAAACATATGTTAGTACTACTGAGCTAGCAATCTGATTCAAACAACAATATACCCTTTTCAGCCAATAGTATTTTAATCCGCAAGCTTAATGAATTCAAAAACTTACCACGGGGGCCTTTGAAGAACTACCGTTCAACTTCGCTGAAGGAGGTACTTGTGTCAATGGAGAACTATGTCACAAAGGCTTCCAATGTTCGCGTCGTCCAGAAATCAATAGCGCAGGATACCTCGTTGTTCACGTGTTGCACAAGATTGACCCTTGCGGGGGTCCACGTGGGAACCCGTCGAGCTTGGAAGTTCGTCCTTTGCTCTGTTAACCTAGACAACCACTGGTGCAACTCTATGTGGATACTACCAAAGAAAATTTCATAAGCATCACAAAAAACATACCTTTGTAAAAATTCACGTGCGCTACAATGCGGATTTGTATTCTCTTGGTGCGCAAATTCCAGATAAGTCTCAACAAACCAATCACCGATTTCCGTCACAGAGGGCCTCCAGAACATAGCCCTCGAGGTACGACGTAAACCCCTCTTGAGCAGATACTGAGTTCAACCAGCAGCGGAACCAATTTGTTGGGCAATAGGGCAAACCCGGGTTTGATCCTTTTATGTCGCACCAACAAAAGACCCACAGTGTTGGCCCTTTCGGCAACAACTTGCGTGCATGTTGCAGTCTCACCCGAAACAGCTATGGGGTGCCGCAGAATCATGTTTCTGCAAGCAGAGAGGGATATTACTGTACCTTAGCCTTTAATAAACTTATTAATCAATGACTACACAGCTTTATCATTCACTCATATACAACTTCGCAGATAGATAAACAACCGTGACTTACTTAACCCACTACAGGGAATTCATAGCGAAGCTTGTTATTAGCAGTGATCTAATTTATCAAATGTATACAGTTATTAATGCATAAAATATAACAGAAAGAGAAAAAACACAAGAAACCACAACACCAAATATAATGTGGTTCACCCCCAGTGTAGGGGCTACGTCCACCAAACTGTGTTTTATTCAACTTGCTACAAAACCATAGTTTGATTTGCGCACTCAGCTGCAGATTCCTTCAGTCCTTAAAAGCCGCGCACACAGCAGCAGGCCTCTGCGCACATAGCTGCATATCTTTCCTTAATCTTCTTACAAAAACCCTCTGCGCACACAGCTGCAGAGGTTGTCCACACACACAGCTGGGACTTAACCTTTCCTTACACAATAAGCCTTAGCTTCTCCTTTCTTTCTTTACATAAAAAATCCTAACCTTTCTTATTTACCTGAGTGCCTATTTATATCGCACTATTTACAAAAACATGGATTCAAACCATGGGCACCCAAAACCCTAAACCCTGGTCTTTAGTCGCGGGTTTATTACAATAGAGGACTTTGACTCAACCCCCGACACCCCTAAGACTATTTTGAGTCAAAACTCGTGGAGTTACCCATCTTAAGGACCGTTTGAGGTGCGCGCCCCAACACCAACAATTTTTTCAGTTCACTTTGAATTAAAGGTTCCAACTTTGGATGCATCTTCCTCAAAGTCTGTTGGTAAGGCTTGACTCCAGCTTTAATCGGGATGACATGTTGTATGATCTTTGTGTCATAAGTTTTAAGCTCTTCATATGTTTAGGAAAACACATCTTTGTATTGTTTGAACAGACTAATGAACTTACTTCTTTCGCCTGGAGAACAACAATTTCCCAAATTTACATATCTAGGTTCAGCTTTAGTCCCCAAATATATTAGCTCAAATTGCAAGGATGAGCTATGAGTCTTGACATTCGCTGGCTTTCTAAACTTGTTGTTTAAGTCAAATATTCATTCCAAGGTCCTGACTCCCTTAGGAATAAATTTCCCAAATTTTAATTATGCTTGATGTTCTTCATCATCTATTATTGCTCCTTTAAAAGTCTCATTATTCATCAAGCATTCCAAAATTTGTTGATCGTCATAAAAAAACCTGTAGATTTGTGATCATATCTAGAACAGAAGGCCTAAAAAGTAATCCAATAGAGCATATATTATTAGAAGGTACTAGCCTTGCAACTGAGGTAGCTAGTAAATCAGCCACTACATTCTTTAATCTAGGAATGGACATAATATTGAATGCATGTAACTTTATAAGCGAATCCCAAACTTCATTTCTATAGGCTTTTAAATGTGGTGAAATAGAGTGTATCTTATTTCGAATTTGCTTAACAATAATTTCAGAGTCTTTGTATACTTTCAGATTTTTCACTTTCAGTTCTATTGCCTTTTTAAGTCCCTGAACTAATGCTTCATACTCGGTTGTATTATTTGTACATTCGAATTCTAATCTACAAGAAAGAAAAATGTTTATTTTTTCTTAGATCAATCAGGACACAGCCAGCTCCTAATCCTTCCAATGTTTTAGATCCATCAAAATAAAGGGTCCAAAAACTATCTACTTCTACAGAACTTGAATTAGAAACTACATCTGAAACTAAATCTACTATTTTACAGTCAATCTCATCATCCCGTGAAAATCAAAGGATATCAGGCTGAGTGTCAGGTGTACTGTTGGCTTCTTCAGCCTGGTAATTTCCTAGTTCCAATTCAATGAAGTAATTTCCCAA
Source organism: Pseudotsuga menziesii (assembly GCA_001517045.1). NCBI lineage: Eukaryota > Viridiplantae > Streptophyta > Pinopsida > Pinales > Pinaceae > Pseudotsuga > Pseudotsuga menziesii. Next base: position 231,139 of record LPNX010257236.1, on the reverse strand, counting down.
CACAGAGTTTACTGGCTCATTCTTTCCCTCTAACTGAGTAACATTGTATTTCATTTGAGGCTCTCTTAAGACTTTTATCGGATTGGGACTTCCCTTATAAGGCAACCATAAATGTGACCAATCTGATGCGAAGTACCCATCTATCCTTGCCGACCAGTCTCGACTCAAAACTAGTCCATAAGCATATGGTATGTCTACTACTACAATGTCGATGTACTGACATACCCTTTCATCTGCAGATAAGCAAATCTAAACATCTTCCATTTCCCTTATTACTTTCACAGATGTCTTGTCTAACTGAAGAATCTACCAAGTAGATGGTTTAGGTTGTCCATTGATTTTCTTGCAGACTGAAAGTGGCATAACGTTGAATGATGCTCCTGAGTCTACTAAACTTTTTGCACATTATAGTTGAAAATATCAAAAGTTTGGAGAAATGTTGGGGTTTTATATTTAGACTTACCTCCCACACTTGCTTCACCAATTTCTTCTTCAGGTTGGTTTTCAGTAGGAAGCTTTTCTTTTGGTACCTCAAGTGCTTTTAACAATTTCTCTTTTTGCTGATGTACATTACACATTTCAAACAATGAGATATGTGCCTTACCTTTTTTAATGTCTTCCACAATATCATACCCCATCTCATGCTCTTTGAGATTCTTCTTGACATTATCAATCTTATCTTCAATAGGCTTCAGAGGCATGTTAATTTTCTTCAGATCTTGACTTGAAATGGTAAATTCAGGTATTTTAACAGTTGTAGTGTTCTTTTGTATATTCTTCATATTTTCTTGAAGTTTCTTAATCTTAGGAAGTATTGACTTGTCTTTTTTTTAAAAACTATGACTTCTTGTTGTCACATTGGTTTCTGATGTTTCCTCTTGTTTCAGAGAATCTTCTTCTTCTGTATCAAACATTAAGACACGGTCCCATAAAACCAAAGTATCTTCCTCTTGTTTTTCTGTAGATTGATTATATTTTTCTTCCTCTTTACCAGTTTCTGTCAGTTTGGAATCCAATAATTGATTCATTACCAGTGTCATAGAATTTATCCATTGGGGGCAATTATTCTCAAAATGAGGCTGTTGATGAAAAGTACAAAAATTATCCATGGCTACATCAGTTAAATTCATTGATGCAGGACTATGTGGAGGAGGCTTAGGTTGACTGTTGTCTTCCCTTTTCTTATAATAAGGCTTATATGATTTATGGGCTCCCTTTTCCTTCTCTAAATCTATCACTCTTTTGGATAACTTTTGTATCATCTTCAACATCCCTTCAAAATCTTGTGACCGCTCATCCTTAGGCTTAGTCAGTAATAAAGGTTTCTTACTTCCAAAAGTCTTTTCTTCCGACTGCTCAAGATAATTTTCTATGCTTTCCATCTCAGCCTCTGCCTTCTCAGCTTCTTCATAAGTTTCTGCTAATGTAGGTCTCACTGATCTCTTAGCAAACATGGCTAGATCAGGCCCAAGGGTTGAGGTATAGTATTCTATCAGAGCATTTTCAAATGGCTTATTTGCTGCGGTAATTTTTTTTAGGTAAGCAGCAAATCTTTGAGTGAAATCATGTACTTTTTCTTTTCTTCCTTTCTTTAGAGCACATAACCCCTTCATTAAGGTTGCATGAGTTTTCTGAACTGCATATTTACTTCTAAACATTCTCTCAAATGTGTTCCAATCTGTGATTAAATTTGCAGGAAGTGAAAAATACCATGAGGCTGCTTCTTCTTTCAGAGTGTGGAAACAATCTACACACTACATCTTCATGCTCCCCAGCTCGTAATCCTTCTATATCTAAATAAAAACTCTGTAAATGATCATCTACCTAAACTCCTTCACGTCGTTCAAACTTAGGTAACATCTTGTCAAAAGCTTGAGGCAAATCATGCAAGGGAGGTGTCAAATTTAAAGGCGACCTAGCTCTCCAAGCAGGCGGTGGAGGCGGCTGGTTTGCATTTACATTATCCATGATTTTGAGCGGAGAATGAGGTTGTGATTGAACAGGGGTCCGAAAAGGTGAACAGTAAGGTGAATCTGGATCCAATTGATTCAAAGGTTGGTCAACTTCTTGTAAGGTTGCTTCTACCAGTTCTTCAAGATATTCTACCAACACTGAGTCTTCTAATTGAGGGCGATCTTTCTTCTGATACTCTCTTCTAGGTAAGACAAAAATGATAGGTAATCCTCCAATATTTTTCACATATGCTCTTGTGATTCTTCTTAAATCATCAACCACTTCGTTATCTACAGGATACATATACCCTTTCTCTTTATCTTCAGAAGTGGATTTGTGAAACAAACTACTTTCAGAACTGTCACTGGTGGAGTGATTTCGAGGAAGTGAGTTTCATCGGCCATCCATGCACTAGTGGCCTTCCTTCTAGCACCAAAAAGTGTTGATCCCTAGAAAATCGCGGGTAACAACAATTAGGGATTCTCCCCAATAAACGTTCCCAACTAGCCCGTTATTGTTTGATATGGGTAATCCGTCCAATTTATGGTTCGGCTACTGTAGGTCAAGTAACAAATTAAATGTTTTACCGGTTACGACCCGGTCCACCGTGTATATTTTTTAGTTTTTTGTGTTTAAGTTATGATGTGCAAGTGCCTATCTAAAAATGAAAATTGATAGAGATAATGAGGGGTGTCACAATGTGATGCGCAGGTTCTTACCTCTCGTTTTAACTCTCTCGCATCTAAATCACAAACAGCAAGAAACTAATTTTAACTAACTAACCTATCCCTAGGGAGCAGAATTTTCAGTTATAAATGAGTAATGTATTTCTGTGCATGCATTAAGAAAAATTACAGATAGTTGTTACTTATTTTAGAACACAGGAACATTAATAGAAATATGAACAACAAGATAGCTTATTGTTTATGACAACCTTCATTACTCACAGTGGAAATTTCACAGAATAAACTAGAGTGCATTCATAACATGAACAGAGATTCAATGAGTTATAACGATGTCACAGTTAATGGACATAAGATGAAAACGAAATAGTTCACATTCAACTGATCCATAGCAAAGCATTTGAAACATTCCACCAAATTTTCTCCAGAAGAAACTTGTAATTCTTTATTGTAAAAGGAAGTAGTTCTTCTTACAATATACTCTCACAAATGGTCTGGGAAAGAAATCCCTCTACATCTAAACTCTCATTTATTTATACAAAAAAAGAAAAACCTTTGGGCTGCCCCTTGATGACTTTTGGGCTCCCCTGACCTTTCAGTTCCAAAATTTGTCTTGTAGTATGTGCTCATAATTTTTAAAATATAATACATTTTAAAACAAAAAATCTTTTAAAATACTTTATGAAGAGGGGCTCGCTTGGTCGTTGATGAAAATTTTCCATGCCCGAGCCTCCGCTACTATGCTTTCAAAATCATAAGGTTCAAGAAAACTGATATTTATCTCATATTTGGCAGCCTGGTTCCTGAACCCTTCTATCCTTGATGGACTCAGACGCAGCTGATCTTCTAGCAGATCAATACTCACAGCTGCATGTTCCACTGCATTCTTTAAAATACGTCCATCTAGATCCTTTAACTATTAGATCTCCTTCAACAACTGGAGCCTTCTTCTTTTGTCTTTTAAACATTTTTCCTTTGCAGCAATCACCCTGTCATAAGCATAGCATGTTCTTAGACCATTTAGATTTTACCAAGTGAAACAATAATAACAAAAAACTATATCAATCTATTTACCTCTTCCATATGCATTCTGAAAATGAACTATGCACAGTGTTAATGCATGAAAAGAAAAAATGACAAGGCAAAAGAGAATCATGTGGTTGTGTCTTGAAATCCTCTATGTCCACTATCCATAACTAAAATCAAAACCCCTATAGAACAAACTCTTCATCTTAATCCAGGTCACATCTGAACTAACTCTAAAAGCATGAACCACATTGTCGCTACTGCTAATCTCCAAAACACTAGACTCTGTACTGTGCTCCTCATCATAGAAAACCCTAACTGGATCAAAACAATGAAAACCTCCGTCGTCCCATGAAAATATGGTAAACACATACAAAAAAAAGAACTGGAGCAAAAACGCGGGTTTCAACACGGATAAAAGATAAAATAATGCTCCCCACGTATATAAACCTTCGGTGAAAAAGAGTCGGTGGGAAAACCCTATCGGCAGTTGAAAACACTAAGCGTCGGGAGGGTAGTTCAATTTACAGATGCAACGGTGGACAACAAACAAACTATGGGTCCCGCGAGACTATTAAGTCTATCAGCATCGGAGACTATTAACGCTAAGTGTCAGAGCTTTAAACCTTAACATTTCCGCAGTGTCGACGATCGAAAGCTCTAAAATCTAAAGGTCGGCGATTGAAAACACTAAACATCGGGAAGATAGTCCGATTGACAGCCGCAATGGTGGACTTACAAACTACTACGGATCCACGACAGCATAAAACCCATCGGCGATCGGAAGCTCTAAAGGCTAAAGGTCGGCACTTCAAACTTAAGCATTTCTACAGGGTTGGCGATGCCAAGCACTATCGTCATGATGTTTATACACCGGAAATTGGTACTATTAACCACTAACGCATCGAAACTTCAAACCACAATACTCTTCGCAGTGTCGACGATATAAAAGGTATCATTGCGACTTACTCTGAATTAAAAGGTATCGGAGCTCAGACTTCTAAGTTATTGGCGATCGGAGAGACTCACCACTATAGCATCGGCGATCAAAAACACTATCCTTTAAGCTTCTTATCAATTTCCTTCCAAAACGTCATTGGCATAAAAGACAAGCCCTCTGATCCAATCTCGAAACTCGTTCCGATTGCGATAAAAACAAGGCCGCCAACAGTCAAAATAAAACATTTGAGAAATAAAACAAAAAGGAGATAAAACACTGATCGACAAGAAACAGGACTGTCCATCGGGACGTTCACTGTTTTCCTTTCGAAATGTCGGCGGCATAGAGGAATAATGCCCCGGCTCATTCTTCAACAGACTCTCGACAGCGATAAAAAAAATCATCAAAAAATCAGAATGTTAAGTGCTCAAATAAAGCGAAAGACTCTTCGGCTAGGCAACGGCAATACTAGCTCATTTAACTTCCGAAACAGCGGAAAAAATAGTCAACCAATCCTCCGACTTCCCAAAGATCAATTTTTTTTAAAGCAGAGAAAAGACAGATTTCAGGAAACCGAACAATCCCAGGCTAGATAAAATCGAAAGGAGGGTCCATTTTTTATTTTTTTTAAATTGGGAAAAGGTTGCAGCTGCAACAGAATCACAAACACCCCTTTGGATTAAGGGGGAATGTGAGAAACCTAATTCTTTGGATTAGGAAATATTGAACGAATATGAAAATTCATTAGAATTCTAAGCGACTCCTTGGAAATACAAAACCAAGGGTCACATTTGTTTGTATTTATATGTGCTATATCTCAATGATTATAATGGATCTCATGCTTATCTCTATTTGTTGTTATTCTCATTGAGACTATTTAAAATACATCTCTACGCTCGATATTATTTTTATGTATGAGAATCGTGATCATAAGATCCAAGTTGTTCATATAGACAACAAGCATGTCACATACATAAATATTTCAAAGCTCTTCAATAAATAAAAGGAACAATTTTAATAAAGTTGGAATGCTTTGATAAGAGCCTCTCAAGTCACTAAATCGTCATGATCATGATCATCGTCATGAAAAGGCCTCTCAAGTCACTAAAAGGCCTCTCATGATCATCGTCATGGAAAGGCCTCTCATGATCATCGTCATGGAAAGGCCTCTCAAGTCACTAAATCGTCATGATCATAGGGAAGCAAGGAAAATTCATGGATATCAATTTGAACCTGAATTCATAGTAAGGGTCAAATCTATTTTTTTTAATAGATATTCAAACAAAATGTGCGTAATTAGTTTAGTATAATAAACCAATTGAATAAAACCACTATGTATTTGACTTTTAGAATAAATATTTGCACTACTTCATGCATATAATTATCATGTCATTGAGAGAAACCATTTCCAGAGAAAAAAGATGAATAACGAAAGAAGGCGTTTCATTAAGATCATAATATATACATCAAAGCAATGATATTAATCTAAAACAAGGTGTTTCGTTAAGATATTTTCAAGAAAGAGGAAGTTTGAAATAACTCCATATATAAATGTTAAACTAACTAAAAATATTCACATGTCACTAAAGCACAAATTCTCATCCAACTAAACTTCAAAGCAAGGCTTCAATGACTATGAGTCATAAGAATTCACATACAAACACATCATCAATGATTAACACAAGTATGTTTTATGTTTTGATTAGTAATAACTCCCTTAAAGGTGAGATGTGGCATCATAGTACCTTCATGTACATTGAGACTTAGTGTAGAGAGCATACATCCACACACACATAATATTAATAATAATAAAATAATAATTAGTAAAGTGATATGTCCTAATTAAAATGCATGACCTAATGAAGGGACATAACCTATGAACCATGGTGTCCAATCAATCTGATATAAGTATAATGTCCCATGGAATTGTATATCATTCTATTCTTCTATCATATTCTCATGCACTGTTATTTATTACTTCCTATATGGATTTATGTTATATGCCCTTCTTGTGTTGGATATTTCCTAGTAAATTAATTGTTGTTCATTTCACACATGCATAAAACAATACTAAGTGAGAACATTTTAACACTTGAACTATCTTCCATGTTCTTCAACCTTCACATGCAAGTAATCAAAAACCAAAATAATGAAGTAAACTAATCATTTTATTGCTAAACTAATCAAGGCCATTTTCATGAAAAGAAAGCTTGCATGAGGAGAAAGTACTACTGTAACACCCCGGTTTTGACCCTGTTTGCATTAAAATGTATATAATGTATATATTGCAATTAATCGTGGTATGGATCTAAAGGCAAAATCCCCACCATTGATTTGGTTGTTTTATGTTTTGGCAATTGAAATTGTTGCCAATGGTATATCGTGCTATCCAACACGTATTAATTTTGGCATCATGTAAAAATGCATTTTAATTAAAAATACCCACAACCAGCTATGTCAATACAACCATAATGAAAAGGGCATGATTTTCCTAAGGGTGAGGAGGGGGAATTATTTAACCTTTAGGGGCAATAGGAAAAAGCCGCATGTCAATAGGAGAACCTATCAATCAGTCAACTACCAAATTAAATTCTCTAGAGTTAGTTGGGGGTAGTTATGGCCTGGGAAAATGTTTTGCATGGGCAGTGGTGTGTGGCAGGACTGTCAGTCCTTGCCCACATGCACACTCCTCCAGGGATCCGTTCCTCTTCACGTGGGCATTCCTTCCATTTTTCCATTCTCACGCAGAGACGGTTGTTCTTCTCCTCACACAGCTTTCGGCATTTCTCCTCACACAGAGAACTGGGAGAGTGGCCTTACCCTCATGATTTTGTTGTGTGTGTATTTCTCTTCATGTCGTGGGTCTGGGTATGTGAATTCACCTCCACGCGGGTTGTTTTTCTTTCCTCACACAGCTGAGAAATCGCTCCTGGTTTCCCCACGAAATTTGGGCTGTTGTGGGTTCCTGTTGAGTCGTTTTGGCCACGATAGGGCCAAGAACGAATCAGGAATCGAATTTCCTATTTAGAGTTGTGTATTACCCAAATTGTCACCTCGGTTTTGCTCTGTGGTGTTTTATTTTCTTCCCCAAAGCTGTGAATTGATCGATTTTGTTGTGTGTATGCAGTGGTTGGTCTTTGGACTGTATTGGAGTGGGAATGAAGGCTTGGTATGCTTGATAAACCTGGTGTGTTTAGGAGCCTCATAGACAGAGCTAGAGGGTTGGATTTCTTCTCTGCACCCCCTAAATAGAACTGGAAGGGAAGTCAGGGCTTAAGGGACTGTGTAGCAGAGAAGGGACTGATTCCTTGTGTTGGGTGTGTGTGGGTGTCCTAGAAGTCAAGCTAGTTCTGGTGCAGGTGTCCTTAGCTGTTCAGTGATCCCACCAGCTTAGCAGTCAGCTTTTTCTAGCTCCTTGATGGCCTGATAAACTAAAATGTGTTGGCTTGGCTGAGTTGCATATCTTTGGCTATGTGTGAGCCTGCTTAGTTTCTTTATTCCTTGAGGAATCATGCTCAGCTCGGGGGTGGCAATGTTGCTGAGAGATTAAGGAGCACACTAGACTATGGTTGGGTGGAATGTTGCAGCGACATAGCTAGTTGCGGACGAGCTTCTTCATAAGATAAGTATTCTTGTGTTTAAATCCCTGCAATTACATTTGATAATGAATTACAATGAACATGCTAAATGCTTGAATGTATGGTTTTGCTTCTGCTGTATGGTAATAAGGTATGCATGTTTTAGTTCAAAGCATTCAGTTTTTATGTGTATGTTCATGGGGCTAGTTTCCCGAATAGATAATGGTATGGTAGCGTCCTCTTCGCCGGTCGGAGGGTCGAGTATGTTACAACTATCCTATCTATGCTTTTAATGAGAACACCACTTCAAGAGACATACATTACAATTTACAAAGGTTGCTCATGACCGAAGCATTCTTATGCCAATCACCAAGGAAGCAATGCAATAACTCATGATCATGTAGAATTTCATAGTCACAAAAGAGAACTATCACCATCCCTAGAAGCCAAACACTTATGGGGATACATAACGATATCTATTTTCATAAGTGATTCATCTCAAGACTTGACGGGATCCATCGACTATTTCCTAGTCCTAGTTGACTCTTTGGTCAAATCCTTGACTTAGTTTTCCCTACAAATCAGTCGATTTGATGACTCAGTCGACTAGCATATATGATCGACGGATCATCATTCATATCGATGGTACTTGATGATTCTAACACATGTTAGGTGGAGTTCTAAGCAGTTAGAAGGAATTAGAAACACCATCAACGTAGAAACGGTGTCTCTTCACCTTCTTCTAGATGATGAATGGTCTCTTAAATCAGTTGTAATTGTTTCTTTGTAACTAAAATGAAATGGGTAGTCACCCAAGCATTCCTCATATTGTATAAATATTTGTAATCTCACCATGAAAAGGGCCTTTTTTTATTCTCAATTCTTGACTGCATTGAGATGAATTCCTAAAAGAAGAAGGCTCAAATGGTTCCTAGTGGATCCTACATTTGACCTTTGTACATGTAAAAAGTCTTTTGATTCACTACATATTTTGTATTACTGAATAAAGGGACTAACCACTCACGACAAATTCTCAATACAATTGGAGTTTTCACCCTTTAGGTTTCTCCATTATCAATATTTGGCTTCCTCTTTTTGTGAGTGAATATTGTTTATTAATTGCAGTTGTTTACTGTATGTTCCTCTATATTTTTGTATTGGTTTATTTTCTTAGCCTTGCAATACTATCTTTCAACATAACAGGGATTGACTCATTCAATCGACTTTGTTTCCCCCCTATTGACTTAGACCGTGATAGAGGATAATTGGTATCAAAGCGTAGTTTCTCTATATTTTCTTAAACACTACTTGCGTATTTAATCCAACTTATGTATGTTAAAACACGCTCTATGACTCAGTTATTTAACTTTCGTTTGCCTTCAACTTTTGAGTATTTATCTGCTTGCAAACCCAAACTAAATATGGTAGGTGAAAATGTGGACAACACTCCTAGTAGTGAAACTGAATGATTCATTGAGCAAGCACTTCAATGATATTCTTTCTCAAATCATGAGTTCATTTGTCGAATTTGATTAGTGTCCTAACATGAATTCCCTTGACAAGGTTATCCCTTTTAAGGTACAAATGAACTTGGATATACCAAACTTAGAAGGGAATATCGTTGCAAAATATGTAGACATGTTGATACAACAATTGGAGTCCTATTTCTCTTTGAACCAACTTTCTAAGGTTGAGAAAGTCACCCTTGCATCTTTGAAGATGTCAACTTCTGTACAATACTAGTGGGAAAATCTATTGATCAAATTTGATGAAGACAGAAAGCCTATCGATACATGGGAAAAAATTGTTGAACATGTCAGGAAATGATTTTATCCACCCAAGTACATGGAATAGCAGTACAAGAAGTGGCAACAATTGAGACAATGGAAGAATCAAACTATACAGGGTTATACTAATGAATTCCATTGACTAATGGCTCGACTTGGTGTTAAGGAGGAAGAGAAGTTACTTGTTCTGAAATATATTAGCGGTTTGGATCCTTATATCCAACAAGAGATGGAATTCCTCACTATTGGAACCCTCACAGATGCATTCCATTATGTCATCAAGCTTGATATGAAAATCAAAGCTAAAGGATATTTTCTGACCAAACTGACTGGTTCACTTTTAAACAAGAAACCTCAGTCGACTGCTAACTCCAGCAAGCCCAAATGGTCTTCTCAGTATAGTTCCTAGAAGTCGTAACAGTGTAAGAATCATTTCAAGAAAAAAAGAGAAAATCGAGTAAACAACCTCCTGCTGCAAAATGGTGTGGCTACAACAATTCAACTTGGCATGATGCCTCATAATGCAAAGCTCGAAAGACATTCTTAGCACATATGTTTACTTCTTAATCAGTTGGCACAGTTGTTCTGGATTCTAACTGTGACTCTTTGACTTTAGTAGCATTGACATTGAAACCCCTAATGAACTCGACTATTGTCAATAAAGAGGAAAGATAATGATTATTACATACACATATATGGGTGCATGATAGACCATTGCATCTAATTTTGGATAATTGTAGTCAAAAGAACTTTGTTTCTAAAAACATTGTAAAGAAATTGGGTCTTGTTACTACTACTCACCCACAACCTTACAACATCAGTTGGATGAAGGATGGACAAGAGCTCAGGATCACCCAACAATCCAAGTTACCATATTTTATAAATCCCTTTCGGTATGAGGTTCTTTGAGACATTTCATCACTGACGGTAGTCAATGTATTGTAACACCCTAATTTTGACCCCGTTTGCATGATGTATATAATGTAATTAATCGTGGTGAGGAGCCAAAGGAAAAAACCCAACCATCGATTTGGTTGTGTATGTTTCGGCAATAGGGATAGTTGCCGATGGTATATCGTGCTATCCGGCACATTATAGTTTGGTGTCATGTAAATACGCACATCAAAATAAAATAAACCTACAGCCAGCTACGACGATGCAACGTTAAAATGAAAAGGGAATGATTCCAAAGTATAAGGCGGGGGAGGGAATGATGAACCTTGAGTCATGGGGGAAAAATCTACATGTCATCACCCTGTCTGTTTTTCCCACCTTCCCTTGTCTCATCCAACCACCCTTTTTAATGTTCTGCTGAGTTGTTGAGGCATTTATTGCTGGAAGTGGAGGGTGGCAGGACTATCAGTCTTTGACACATGCTCACTCCACCAGTCCTGTCTCCACCTTCACGAGGGTAAGGGAAACATCACTACGCCTCTCTCTAGGATTTTGGGGGGGTTCACTCTCACGCAGGGATGCGTAGCAGGGGGCCGGTTCATCTTCCTCACGCAGAGCCGAGTTAAGAAGGGGGTGCAATTTCTTGTTTGGGGGTTCATTCTCCCTCTCTCACGCTGTTTGTCAGTCTGTGGTGGTGTTCCTTCCATTCACGCAGAGAACCGGTTTTCCATTGGAATTATTGAGCTGTGTATTTTTTTCCATCCTTCGTGGTGGATCGTGAGCTGTAGACCACTGTGTTTTCTTCCATTTTTTGTCTGGGCTGTGTCTTTTCCCCTTGCGCACAGGTTGAGAGTTTGTTCTTTCCCCTTTTTTGCCTATGTAAGTTCTCCAACCATTACATTGGGGATTGTGTGTGCTGTGGGCTCGTGGATGTTGGTTGGTTGTTGATTTCCACATTCGTTAACTGAGTTTTCCTCTGTCCATGCTGGGAGTTTGGCTTCTTTCCCAATTATGGACTATGTAATGTTGCCATCGTTTCATTGTGAGTTTGTGGTTGTTGATGTACCCTAGTTTGGGTTTGTTGTTGAGTTGTTTTGGCCACGCTAGGGCCAAGAACAACCCTGAGTTGTCTTATGGACTTGAACTGTGTTTCACCTTTTGTTTGGGATTGTCACCCGGTTGTATTTGCCTTCCTCACAGAGCTGTGAATGGATTGTTTTGCTGCGGTATGCAGTGGTTGGTCTTCGGACTGTTGAGAGTGGGATTAGAGGCTAGGTATGCTTGAGAAGACTGGTGTTGAGGCCACCAGCTTAGAATTTAGCCTTTCCTAGCTTCTAGACAACCTGGTAAAACCCTACTGTGTGGGTTTGGCTGATTGGCAACCCTTGTCTATGTGTAAGCCTGCATTGACCCTTATTCCTTGAGGAATCATGCCCAGATCGAGGGTGGCAGTGTTGCTGAGATATTGATGAGCACACTGGCCTATGGTTGGGTGGAACGTTGCAGTGACATAGATGTTTGTGGGGCGAGTTCTCCATTAAAAAGATAAGTACTCCTGACTATTCCATCTCTACAATTATATCTACCGTTTCATTAGAAATGATGAACATGTTGAATGTTGGAATGTATATGTTTGCTTTCGTTGAATGTTGAGTAACTATGTATCCTTGTGTGTTATACGCATATTAGTATGTATTATGTTAAGCTTTTTAATATCAACATTCATCTTTCTTGTTCATGGGGCTGGTTTCCTGATGGTTAAGGCCATGGTAGCATCCTCTTCGCCGGTCGGAGGGTCGGGGACGTAACAGAGTGGTATCAGAGCAAAGGTTGTAGCATGGGCCTGAATGGGCCATAAAGATGCAGTGACAGAGTGTATGTTGTAGCAATTGGGCCTCAGAGGACCATGAAGGAACAGTTAATAAAGGCAGGGTTCCTACTGCCCAGAAGAAACAGGAGAAAATTCCAAAAAAAAATTCTAAGTCCGAACATCATCGGATGAGCTAGGTGGAAGTCTGTCCAATGCACAATGGACAGAACCTAGAGATGGAGCCACAACAGCGGGAAGCTTCACAAGAAGTATTCCGATGCAGTGGCAACGACAGAAGAAAGGGGAGGCTCGACGGAAGGTAGCCGCAAGGGCAGAAGCGAAGAGGTGTTCAGAGTCGATGCCATTGGGAGAAATAAGCCGACAAAGAGGAAGTCCTTTGAAAAATTTTCTAAGTGTTGAGACCGTTGGATCATCGAAGAAATTAGTTGGAAGCCCCTTCGATACAAACCCTAGCGGCGGCGAGAGATAGAGGAAGTCTGAGCCGATGAAGCGGAAGAAAGCTGATGAAGACTGCCGAAACATCGGCACATTTAGATGGAAGGACTTCCGATGCCGATGGCGGAAAACAGTGGAAGCCGAAGTCGCAATTGCAGAGGGAATTAGCCGAAGGCCGCTGATATGTCGGCAAAACTTAGTTGTTTGAGGCACCGATAAGCAGCGAAGAATAGCTAGGCGAATCGGCAAAATTTAGTGGATTGACCAGCCGAAACGTCGACGAAGTATAGCTGGGGGAACCGCCAATGACACAACGACAAAGGAAGAAATTGTGGAAAATATTCTAAGTATTCGTCGGCTGTCGGCAGAGGATAGTGGAAGGTGGAGCAGAAGTTTTGGTGGAGATCAGCCCAAGACTGCCGAAACGTCGGCTCAATCTAGTTGAAGGAAGAGCCACAGTTTGAGGCGGGGATCTCTTGAAGGCCATCAATATGTCGGCAGAAAATAGATGTTGAGGGTGTCGATACGTCGGCGGAAGAAAGTAGAGAAGGAAAAACTTTGAAAATTTGAAAATTCCTCTAATTATGGAAACCGTTGGTGAAATTTAGTTGTTTGAGCAGTCGATGTGGCGGCAAGCATCAGAGAAAAATAGAAGATTGTATCACCGATAATTAGAGGATGAGGTTGCCGATGCGGCAACGGATGTAGGGAGAATTTTTTCTCAAGAGCGGGAAGCGTCGAAAAAATTTAGACGATCGAGTAGCCGATGCGGCGGCGGAAGGAAGAAGAAAAATTTCATCGGAAAACTTTAGATGATTGGACCGCCGATACGTCAAAAGCCAGAGGAGGATCGGCCCGAAACGTCGAAAAAATTTAGTTGTTTCGACCGTCGATGAGTTGTTTAGCTGCAGAATCCACAGATGGTTTACTTCCCGACGTTGCGGATGCCTAAGGAACTATCCACCCAATGGATGGTGGTTTTGGTCACCGACGAAGTGAAAAGGAATTGTTTTTTGAATCACCGATGCGACGGGAAAGACTAGTGGATGGGATTGCCGACAGGTTGTCTATGGAAACCACAGTCGGTTTGTTGGCCACAGTTGCAGCTACCTAAAGAACTATTCACCTGAATAATTGTGGTTTCGATTGTCGATGTGGTAAGGGTTAGCAGTTTCGATCGTCGATACACTACCATCGCCAATAGCGATTCGGAAGCTTAGATGGATGGGGATCTAAAATAGCGGAAGATGTTAGTTGTTTGACCGCTGAGGGATAGCCTTGGCATCGCCGATAAAGTCCGAAAGCATAGATGAATAGATCGCCAATACTGCGGAAAGGGTTAGTTGTATAGCCGCCGATGAGCAACGGAAGAAATTAGTTGTTTTGACTACCGAAACGTCGAAATGATAGTTGGGAAGAGACCTAATTTAACAAAGGAAAATTTTGAGTTTTTAAGTGAGATTTTTTAGAGATTTCAGGGGTTTTCATTGAAATTCTCAGTAGTCTTTTAGCAGCTTCAAGGCTAAAAAGGAGAATAAAATCCTAGGTGGCTGAAGTTAGCATTCCAGACCAAAATGCAGTTGTGTGTTTTGCCTAAAATTGGTGAAAATCTTCATTTTTAGAAGTGGTGTGGTTTTCACACCCGAGGTTGGAATGAAGCATGTGGATAGGAATTGGAAAGCTTATCCAATAGGGAACAAGGGAAAGTCACCAGAATCTGAGTATGGAGCAACAAAGTGCTAATGCCGGTCGCTGCTGACAATATGGACAAATCTAGGAATTGCATGCCTAAAGGTAGCAAGACCATGAAGTCAAACCAGTTGTTGTGTGGAAGAGGAGTTCCATGAGAGGATGTGGGACTTAAAAAGGGAAGTTCCCTTAAACCCTATCTTGTAGATTATAACTACATTTCCTAAGTTTTATACCTGAAATGTATAAGGATATGCTTTGCGTACATAGGATAGTGAGAATTATACATTTATAATGAGCCACTAATGATAATCATTGCATCGTTGTTGGCATTAGTGGAAAAACCAACGAAAACATGGACCTGGCTGAATATGTTGTTGATGCGGACGAATGTGACTAGCAACCCTCTGGAGAAAGGGATGAGGCAACAAGTCCATAAACAAAAGTTGGAGAGCAAATTCTGCAATCTCCTACAAAGGACCGACCAAATTGGTCATGCCAAGGGTGTAAGTAGGACCCATGAAGGTAAGAGTTTGATTATGACAAATTCCATGGAGTGGTAAAGGTAAGAGACCTCATACCATATGGATATTTGAATGTTATACTACATCCATATAGAAATGTGTCATGCCTGTATATAGCTTAGTAGTCCAAGGAAAGTAAGTACTGATGATCTTGATTATAGTCATGCATCCTATATGTAGAAGTCATGGTTAGGCCATGCATGATATGTGTGAATGAATAGTAGTCCTGAATCGATGCAAGGTAGCATTGAGTGGGTATGCATTAAAAGATTTTATGAATCTTGTAGTCATGCATTGAATGGAGGCATATGAAGGGTGTGAGAGATTGATTGCACAAGTATAGGTGCAAATGGTGTGATGCATTGCATGAATGCCTTGAGATAGTGCATGCGATATTATGAATAACTAATGGCTGAAATGATGTATTGATGACAATTTTGGAACCATTTCAAAGGCTGTTATGAATGCAGGATAATAAGTGCATAAAGAGGAGAGTCATGATCAATTGGCTGCTGGAAATGCTCTATCGACGGGCTAGGTGGTACAATGATACGCTTGTGAAGTAAGGAGTATCTAAACAATTTATTTAAATTGCATAAATGATGTGACTATACCTTGCAAATTTTAGTATGATAATGATTGCATGAAGTAAATAAGTTTTGGTGATGTTGATGTGATTAACAACTGGAAGTATTCGAATTTTATAAATTATGAAAATGATTCAGTGATTGTTGCAGCAATGAAAAAGTTATATGCATCCAGACTTACCAAGTGTTTGGTTGATTGAAGCTCAGGTTTCAGGTAGATTATTTAGAGCATGGCAATGAGAGTCAGACCATGATAAATGTCGGAATATACCATGTGAAAGAGCCAAACCTTATGAGAAGAGTCTCATGGTTGTGAGAATAGTTGGTATGCATAATGGGTTGTTAAATTTGAGTTGTGAATTTCGGATTTAAGGAATTGCTGACAACTACTAATCACTAATGGCTTGCATAAGATTGTGTCAGGAGGACACATTGTAAGTGGGTATTCATATTATGCTAGTAAGCATAAAATTATAATGGGCATAGTGGTGCTGCTTACAAGAGACCCACAATTGAGGATCACCTCGTTGCCAAGCAAACTAATTTCTGTAGTAGACAGAATTGCAAATTTCTGTAGTAGACAGAATTGCAAATTTCTATTGAGTTTGATTACTAATGTCATTGCTTGGTTATGGAACAATAAATTTGGATTGTATTATCAGATAATGATTGAATGTTTGGCTATTTGATGAATGTGCCAGGGGTACACGCTGCAGGAAGATCATGTGTGATGTCCTGTAGGAGCCAAACTTTGTGGGAAGGTTTTCCTTTATCTTGGAAATGGGTTTTGGGTGAAACTCCATTGGACATTTTGGAAATGTCTCATCTGCACTACATGTTTGGTAAGCAACATGAGTGAGATGGTATAGATTATGTCGGTAAGACATGTGTGGATATGAAATCTAAAGAGGAGTTGGGAGGGCTAACCGAGGGACTGTCAACTCAGAGAAGGGATCCCCATTCCTCCTTAACGAACGAATACTGCGTCGGCAAATGGATAAGTGTTCTATGACCATAGCTAAGAATACGCATGTCAAATTGTTAAACTCAATATGCAGAACATGTTTTGATTTTATTTCCATTATGACCAATTTCTTGAGTATGAGTAGGGCCTACATTGCACACACCAGGAAAGGGTGCACACTTTTCTGATGTCAAGTCATGAAAGGGTTTTCAATATTGACTACACCCTAGGGAGTGGACGCACTCCTGGTTTCTCAATACTTGATAGTGAATGATATGAAATATGATTACAGTTTTAGAGCAATAGCACTGATGAGTTTGCTTATATTGCTTGTGTTGACAGGCTAAATAGATGCAGTTGGGTGTTGCACCCTAAAGAGAAAAGGAAAATGGTTGTTGTGAGGGGTTGCGGAGTAAGGGTTATTGTTGATATAAGTGTGCATTATTGTTGATATAAGTGTGCATTATTGCTGATATAAGTGTATGTATTATTGTTGATATAAGTGTATGTTGGACTGTTATATGCCTGGGGATCCATAGTAGATCCTGGACCTGGAAATGGTCGTGGTAAAGTTCCAAGCCCAGTTGACATGAGGGTGTACTTCCTGGACATTTATTATTTGATGTTGTGGAGCAGCCTGCGTGTTGACCTAACATCCAAGTCCATAGGCGATCCCAAGGCTTGCAAAGCGAAGCAGGATCCTGTGGACCAACGAGGAAACACACAATACAGATAAGTATTGGATTATTTTGCTTATGAATATACATGTGTATATGAATTGGTTATGATGTTTTAAGCTCTTGTTCTAGAGATAAAACCGATGAGAATAAACTAAACATGTGAATCTATTCAATGTTTGGATATAGGTATCGCTGGGAGCGAGGGCTATGAGAGCATCCTAGGGGTGCATGTGGACATGTGACTATCCTGGAGAGCTCGGAATGAGCGGTAATGAAAAAGGTGCTAGTGGGATTGTGAAGTTCCTAGCAGCCGAGGAAACCATGTGGGGAGGCTCCATGGTTTAGAGGTCTGGAATAGACCAGAGACACTAAGTGTCATTACCAAGAGGGATTGGTCCAGCATTCACAGTGAAGTGAAAGAGGCCGAGAGCATGAAAAGATACAGTACTGGTGTGGGTTCCGGGATGGAACAAAACAAAGAGGGGAAAAACTCTTGCTTCTCTCTCTTGCGTTTTGATTATATATACATATATATTTATGCATTGTGAAAACAAAAGATTGTTGAATGCATGTATGACTGAAAATGGAATGTGTGTATTTGCTTAAAGTAAATTGTGAATGCTGGAATAGTTAATTCCCTGCCCAAGAATGGACATGAATGAGCTCATGTACCTATTGGGAAGGCATGGAAAATATGAAAGTCTCCTTGATGAGACTTGGACTGTCATGCCAATTGGGTAATTAACTAACTGATTTTAATGTCTATATTATGCTTGGCCTGACAAAATTTCAATGGTGCATTTCATAGGTGAGAAAAGTGAAACCCGGTGGTGCACATTGATCATGGAAGCAGATCAAAAGTTGCTAGACTTGGCTGGAAGTCTCCTTCAAACAATTGCCAGGACCCAAGAGAATCTTGGGGAGATGCTCAAGATACAGAAAAGGCAGAATGAAATGAACCACCAGATTTTGCAAGACTCTATTGGTTTGAAAAGGGAGGTGAAAAGCCTTCTGGGATCAATCGACAAGGGAAAGGAAGGTTGATCAGTGATGGGACATTCGTCCAAGTGACCCATTAAGAAACGGTCCAGGCATGAAGACTCAAAGGAAATTGAGCAAGTAAATATGAAGCAGCCAGTGAAATGCTGGGAATGCGGAGGACATCATTTACGTCGGGACTGCCCAGTGAGGGAACATGAAGAGGGCAGCATCCATAAAGTTCCTAGGCTTCGGGATAAGCTGAAAGCTGAGAACCAGTAGGAGAAGTTCATGGAAGCCAAGGGGCTTGGTCCTGAACGTTCAAAGTAAATAATTGAACGTGGGACAGATCTACAAAATTTTGAAATTTTGATGTGCAAATTGTATATGTATTCCTATGTATTGGAACACCGAGGACGGTGTTATTCCAAGGGGGAGGGGAATGTAACACCTCAGTTTTGACCCCATTTGCATGATGTATATAATGTAATTAATCGTGGTGAGGAGCTAAAGGCAAAATCCCCACCATCGATTTGGTTGTGTATGTTTCGGCAATAGGGATAGTTGCCGATGGTATATCGTGCTATCCGGAACATTATAGTTTGGCATCATGTAAATACGCACATCAATTAAACTAAACCTACAGCCAGCTACGACGGTGCAATGTTAAAATGAAAAGGGCATGATTCCAAAGGATAAGGGGGGGAAATGATGAACCTTGAGTCATGGGGAAAAAGCTACATGTCATCACCCTGTTTGTTTTTCCCACCTTCCCTTGTCTCATCCAACCACCCTTTTTAATGTTCTGTTGATTTGTTGAGGCATTTACTACTGGAATTCAAGGGTGGCAGGACTGTCAGTCTTTGCCACACGCTCACTCCACCAGTCTTCTCTCCACCTTCATGAGGGTAAGGGAACCATCACTATGCCTCTCTCTGGGCTTTTGGAGGGGTTCACTCTCACGCAGTAGGGGACTGGTTCATCTTCCTCATGCAGAGCTGAGTTAAGAAGGGGGTGCGATTTCTTGTTTGGGGATTTTTTCTCCCTCTCTCACGTTGTTTGTCAGTTTGTGGTGGCGTTCCTTCCATTCACGCAGAGAACCAGTTTTCCTTTGGCATTATTGAGCTTTGTATTGTTTTCCATCCTTCGTGGTGGATCATGAGCTGTAGACCGTTGTGTTTTCTTCCATGTTTTGCCTGGGCTGTGTCTTTTCCCCTTGCGCACAGGTTGAGAATTTGTTCTTTCCCCTTTTCTGCCTATGTAAGTTCTCCAGCCATTACATTGGGGATTGTGTGTGTTGTGGGCTCGTGGATGTCAGTTGGCTGTTGATTTCCATATTCATTAACTGACTTTTCCTCTTTCCACGCCAGGAGTTTGGATTCTTTCCCAATTGCGGACTATGTAATGTTGCCATTGTTTCATTGTGAGTTTGTGGCTGTTGATGTACCCTGGTTTGGGGTTGTTGTTGAGTTGTTTTGGCCACGCTAGGGCCAAGAACAACCCTGAGTTGTCTTGTGGACCTAAACTGTGTTTCACCTTTTGTTTGGTATTGTCACCCGGTTGTCTTTGCCTTCCTCACAAAGCTGTGAATGGATTGTTTTGTTGCGGTATGCGGTGGTTGGTCTTCGGATGGTTGAGAGTGGGATTAGAGGCTGGGTATGCTTCAGAAGACTGGTGTTGAGGCCACCAGCTTAGCATTTATCCTTTCCTAGCTTCTTGACGACCTGGTAAAACCCTACTGTGTGGGTTTGGCTGATTGGCAACCCTTGGCTATGTGTAAGCCTGCATTGACCCTTATTCCTTGAGGAATCATGCCCAGCTCGGGGGTGGCAATGTTGCTGAGATATTGATGAGCACGTTGGCCTATGGTTGGGTGGAACGTTGCAGTGACGTATCTGTTTGCGGGGCGAGTTCTCCATTAAAAAGATAAGTACTCCTAACTATTCCATCTCTGCAATTATATCTACTGTTTCATGAGAAATGATGAACATGTTGAATGCTGGAATGTATATGTTTGCTTCCGTTGAATGTTGAGTAACTATGTATCCTTGTGTGTTATATGCATCTTAGTATGTATTATGTTAAGCTTTGTAATATCAGCATTCATCTTTCATGTTCATGGGGTTGGTTTCCCGGATGGTTAAGGCCATGGTAGCGTCCTCTTCACCGGTCGGAGGGTCGAGGACGTTACACGTATTGTTTGGTAAACATTACTTTTGGGATAGACATGGAAAGTATCATTCCATACCCCAAAAAGTGATTGTCAAGATACAAGATCAGTGGTATGACATTCCTAAACATCAACCCACACCAATAATCGAGATGGATTTAGCAAAGAAAGCCAAAATTTTGATCAAACATGCTCAAAAAGTCATGTTGTTAATGGTCAAACCTCAACACTCTCGGAATATCATGACATTTAGTCGAATTTCCACTGACCATGACTCTCGACAACAACAAAAATTCAAAAAAGTACTTAAAGAATACCAAGATGTGTTCAAATATCCAACTAGAGTACCACTACATTTCCAGGTCAAACAATCCATTGATCTTGTTCTTGGTTCTTCATTACCCAATGCACCTGTTTACATAAGGTCTATTTTAGAAAATGAAGAAATCCGTAGACAAATACAATACTTGATCGACAAAGGACATATTCGACCTAGCTCCTCTCCTTATGGAAATCTAGTCATCTTAGTTCCTAAGAAAGATGGGACATGGCACATGTGCATCAACTATATGGATCTCAATAATATTTCAGTAAAGAATCAGTAACCTCTTCCTAGAATATATGATTTACTTGATTATTTGAAAGATGCTAAATTCTTTACCAAACTTAACCTCAAGTCGATATATCATAAAATTCCCATAGAGTCCTTAGATGTATGGAAAAATTCTTTTAAAACCAAGAAAGGGTTATTCAAATGGTTAGTCATGATTTTTGGTCTAACTAATGGCCATGCAACTTTATGAGATACATGGATGATGTTCTTTGACCTTTGTAGGAAAACGTGTCATTGGTTATCTAGATTACATCCTCACTTTTAGTAGATCATGGGATGAACAAATGCAACAAATTAAACAAGTGCTTAATGTTCTTTGACAACACAAGCTCTGTTTAAACTTGGAAATTTTTTCTTTTGCAATGACAAGTATTAAATACTTAGGATATGTGATTAACTCAGCATGCATTCGAGTTGACCCAGAAAAGATACAAACTATCATGGAATGGCTTGCTCTAAGAAACCTTCGAGAACTAAGGAGTTTCGTTGGTTTAGATATTTTTTATTACAGAATTGTGTTAGGATCCAACCACATAGCATGCCCCCTAAATCAATTGACAAAGGGAGGTGGAAATATAGTTTTCAGATGGACTCTAGTGCAACAAAAAGCTTTTGAACAACTCAAGAACAAGCTTTACACTACTATAGTCCTTGAACTACATGATTTGCATCGGCCATTTGAAATTGAGATGAACACTTATGACTATGCCTTGGGCATTGTGATCACACAAGCAAGTCATGTAGTAGAATTCGAGTCAAAGACTTTTAATGATACTATTTTTAAGTATTCAACCTATGAGAAGGAACTATATTCCATTGTGCAAGCTATTATGGAGGCATTACATTCTAGGAAAAGAAACGGTTGTCCATACCTAAAGCCTCTACAGTTCACTCTGTCATAGTCTAAGTTACAGACGACAAGAAAAATCAAGTGGATAAGTTACCTACAAGATTTTCAATTGGCGATCAAGCAACATAAAGGTAAATCCAATGCAGTAGTTGGTTTCCTTAGCCGACCACTAGTCACTTCACTACTTAATGTGTTAAGTATGCATGGTTATGACACCATTACTTGGCCTCGAATGAATGAAGAAGACATTTATTGCGCCGAGAGGCGCATTCTACAGCCCGGTATGAGGTAGAAGTGTAATTCCGTGCTCAACGTGGAAGTGACACGTGTCACAATGTCGGCTCATGATAAATATATATTTAAAGCTCCCACAATGTCGGCTCATAATAAATATATATTTGAAGCTCGCACAATGTCGGCTTAAAGATTAAACTAGGCTTAATATCTATACACAGCAAAGCGCGGCCATTGCTTCCTTGGCAGAAGGAATACGGTCTTTAGCGGACTAGCGTTCCTAAGGCTTTTTGGACTGAGAAGCGAAGCTCTGAATCCCTGTAAACACGAAATCATTAAACTGCAATCCCACATTTTCCCTACCATAGAATGCGCCATTTCTTAACCCTACAGATAATAATTTCATTTAGAATATTTAAAGCTCCTTGCAGCTCCATGGATCATAGAATTGTTGCTCTCTGCATTTCCTTTTATCCTGACGAATTGAAATAAGTACCGAGTGATGCAGTTAAAGAATATATATTCTAGGGTTTGTCAAGGGAAGTAGACTAGGTCCACGTAGATGTGACTTTGAAATTGTATTCGCTTTCGTCATGTCCTGTATAGACAGTTCCTGGCCTCTTTTATTAGGTCTAGGCCCGCCGAATAATTTTAACTATTATTGGGCAATCTATTATTGGGAGCCCATTTATTTCAAAGTAACTGTAAGCTCTGTTCACGGGGTATTGGTAGCTTAACCAGATGTCGCTCTGCAACAAGAATATGTCAAAAAGTAAAAGGAAAAAACATACAAAATTTAAAATTCTTGCGGTTCCTAGAGTTTCTTAATCGGTTGAATGTGCCAACATGGAAAAGCAACCTTATCCTTGCATTAAGCCAACGAAATATGGTATAACTATCCGTCGTCGTTGTGTTAAGACACACTTGATTGCTTATTTTTAAAAAGGTGTGGTGTAGTCTTGGACTCTCTATTTGGATTTGGATACGAGTACAGTGAATATTTTGGGAAAAGGTTATTTTTTTAACAGAAATAGAGTAGTATTTTATCAATGCATAGGTATATGTTTGAATTCTTAACGAATCAAACATATATATTAACATCAAATTAGTAAAGACTAAAATAATATTGCAGACAACTTCTTCAAACATGTACATCGTTTTTCTCATAACACTTAACACATTATCTTATCTTCTATGGAGGAGGGGAGGATCTTAAGTTTTTATATATTCACGATATGAAACGCAGGGTAATTCAAATAGCAAGTTAGTAGGCTCTTGCCTGCTGGCACCCTTAAAGCAATCCGATTTTAGGTTTGTCAGGGGAATACTGGGGTTCTGAATAGTTGTGTTTGTTCCCAGAAAAATTGGTATTATGTTGAGTGACAATCAGCTTAGGCTTACGAAATTTCCATGATGTTGCAACTTAGGGTGTCTCTGTAATCTTTAACGAACTTAACTTAGCTTGGCGGCATCATTCTCTTACTGCAGGTCCCAGGATTTAGATATTGGCAGTGTTCCAACTATGGATAAAATCTTCACATTGAGGCCATTATACTACGCATTGCCAGACATATGCATGTAAACCATTGCTGCAAATACCTCCATGTAAATTCTGTTTTCACTATGTTGTTTGTTGATAGATACCTGAGGATTGCTGACCAAATGACATGGTGTCACAAAATAATTATCCAATCAAAACTGTCACCTAGGTAAACGCTCAATTTTCATGTAATTCAAATCTGCTCATACTCATTTCAACATCCAGGCCTGTTCATTATAATTTTCATATGTCAGTTCGTTGTAGTTCTTATAAACATCCATTTTCTATTTCATTCATAAGGTCACCAAATCTCTCTATTATTCCAATATGAAATTGAAACAGCTGTTAAAACAGTCAATGTAAAAAACGAATACCATCCATAACATTTTCTAGAGATAAAACCCATGTTTTCTTCCTCG
>LPNX010257236.1:177630-206304 GCA_001517045.1 Pseudotsuga menziesii | reverse complement strand
TAAGATATGGATTCACCATTGACATGGAGGAACACTCTCATGAGCAGATGAAATGGGGTCCTCAATGGAGAACTTTATTAAGAAAGGACATTTGCATATTTCGCAATCTGCCAATGGCACAATTTTTTATCCTTAATTGGAATTGGAAAATGGTTGAGGATTGGGGTTTTGGGATCAGGGATTGTCGACATCATATAAAAGGTTATTAGCAATTTTGAGTAAGAGATGATTTCTAGCTTCTAATAGCTATGAAATAATTGTGTAGAAGATAATGTCACAGTGTAGAGCCATAGAACATATCGTGGAGAACGACGCTGCTCCAAGATTAATTTATTAAGGCCAATATGTATAATAGACTATACACGATATTTGATTTGATAGGCAATTCAAAATTTCTTAGCATTACTGGCTATGGATTCTACTATTATTAATTAATGAAATGATTATGCCTTTGTGCGCTCATGTGTAGTAGTCTGTCTCTATTTAAAATAAACAAAACGGAGACAACAACATAAATTTTCAGATAGTTTTTGAACAATTTGATATTCTAATTTGATATGTTCTTCATGATAAGGGTGCTTATCGGTTTGTATATTCAGGGAGTTTCTGGAAAATATCGCCATAATCATCATAGATACATAGATGGATGGAGTCCGTATGTAGTGAAAAATTATGTTACGTAGTGAAAAATTATGTAAATTTTGCATTAAGATATATTCAGGTAGTTTCAGCAAATATCGAGGTAATCATCATAGATACATAGATGAATGGAGTCCATAAAAAAATTATGTAAATTTTTCATTAAGAAAAAAAGGCAAAAAATAAAAGAAAAGAAAGAGTGTGCGACCAATGCAGCATAAGATTCAAAACATTAATGTCGCCACCCACGACTGGAACCAGCTTAGATCCAGCTTTACCCGGCTCTATCATGCACCGAGAGGGATCAAATATTTCGAGGTGCAAACCCTACTTCAACAATTGCACTCCAAAAAAGGGTTTGCACCTCGAAATATTTGATCCCTCTCGGCGCATGATAGAGCCGGGTAAAGCTAGATCTAAGCTGGTTTTTCTTCAATGTATTGACAAATACAGACAGGAAATCAATTTTTGTCAACTACCATGTGAAGTACAATTTGTTATACAAGCTTGGACAAATTTGTATACCTTATGGTGAGCACAAAAAGAAGCTCATTTGGGACGCACATTATAGTAGAACAACATGACACTTTGGGTGGCGAAGACTCTTGATGTGCACCAAAAGTATTAGCCTTCATTCAAGAAGTATTTTGACTAGTATATCAAGTCCTATGTGGTTTGTGCCATCTCCAAGCCACCAAACCAGTGACAAGGTTTGTATACGCCATTTCCAATTCCCAATCGGCCCTAGGAATCTATTTCATTGGACTACCTAACTAGATATCCTATTAGCCAACACTAGTATAATGCACTCCTGGTAGTGGTAGATAGAGTCTCCAAGATGAATATCTTAAGTCCTTGCAAGAAGACCACGATAACACAACAAAATGCTCATCTCTTCTTTGAAAATGTTTGGAAGCACTATGGATTGTCAACTACAATCATTTCTAACCATAATTCCAGATTCATTGGTACATTTTGGAAGACACTCTAGTAGCAGCTCAACACATAGATATCTATGCCAACTGTATTCCATCCTCAAACAAATGGATAGATAGAAGTTCTAAATCACATTGTAGTATAGTTTCTTCACATGTACAACCACAAGCATCACAAAACATGGGATGAAAGCCTCCAATATATCCAATGTAGCTATAATCTAGTGCATCATAGTTCTACAAGAAATATTCCATTCAAAATTTGTTATAGATTTTAAACCTCGTCTCTTATCGACGTCGTTAGCCAACCGACCGGATTGGATGACACCGACCATGAATGATGAGAAATTGACAAGTCACTCAAGTTCAAGGAATAGGTGTGTGAGATTCAGAAACAAGTACATGAAATGTTGCAGCGAGCTAATGAAAAATCCAAGGTATCACATGATAAACATCGTATTCCTCATTCATTCAAAATTAGGGATCAGTTCTGGTTGCATCTCAAGATAGAAATACTCAATGTCCTGTACAGGAAGTTGAAGCCTTTGTGATATGGTCTTGATACTATTCTTTAGAAAATTGGGGAATATTATTTTAGGTTCAACATTCCACCATACCTGGGTTTGCATCCAATATTTAATGTAGACTTGCTTCAACCATATTTTATTCCATTATTGGAATAGATTGACCTACAACCAATAGATCCAAAATACATCCATCTAGATGTTCAGTATCCCCTGATAATCAACACCATTGTCGAATAACAAATACTCAATATAAGGACACAAACAATTCCCTTGTTTTAGGAGTCTAAAGTATGACAAATCCCATCTCAAGGAAAGTGGTATCCTCTCACTAAATTGGAGCGCAAGTTTCCTCACTTGCATGAACAAGAAATGTGGACCATTTCCACTTAAGGGGGGAAGTCTAATCCATCTTAAGACTCGACTGGATCCATCGACTATTTCCTAGTCCCATTCGAATCTTTGGTCAAATCCTTAACTAACTCACCCCAAGGGATCGGTCAATTCAAAAAATTAGTTGACCACCATACATGCCTAAGAGATCATCATTCATGCCGACTGTACTTGAGTATTCTACCACATGTCAAACAACATTCTAAGCGGTCAGAAGGCATCAAAAATGAAATCAATGTGGCAAGGGTGTCTCTTCATCTTCTTCTATCTTATGAATGGTCTCTTACATCAATTTTAATTGTTTTCTTTGTAACTAAAATGCAGTGGGTAGACACCCAAGCATTCCTTAGATTGTCACAAATATGTGTAAGTTAACATGAAAAGGTTTTTTTTGTTATTAGTTCTTGACTGCATTGATACGAGTTCCTAAAAGAAGAAGGCTCGAATGGTTCCTAGTGGCTCCTACATTCGACCTCTATACATGTAAATGAGTCTTTCGACCCACTGCATCTTTTGGATTACTGGCTAAAGGAATTGACCTGTCCCAACGAATGCTCAATACAACTAGAGTTTTCACCCTTTGGGTTTCTTTGTTATCAATATTTGGCTTTTGCTTTTTGTGAGTGAATATTGTCTATTAATTATAGTTTTTTAGTGTTTGTTCCTCTATGTTTTTGTATCGGTTTGTTTGCTCATTCTTTCACTACTAGCTTTCACTATAACAGGGATCGACTCATTCAATCGACTCTATTGTCCCCCTGTCGACTTAGACCATGATAAAGGCTCAACAAGAATTGAATGATGGATCAACAAGCAAGGATCATCCCAATCATCATTCAAATAGTTCAATGAATCATTTAGAAATATAAGCACTTATTATGAACTAACAATGCAATTTTAGATAGTTTGAGGGATCATTCATTACCATTGCAAGCATATAGCAAGTTTGAGTCATTAAGGTAAAAAAATAAGGAAAGTAAAATACCATCATATAAGCAACCAAAGAACTTAAAATCATCTAGGAACATCGATTGCGTCCAAAACTCACAATTTATGATTCTTAAATAAAATTTGGAGGGGTCCATACCCTAGATTGCATCCAAAACTTAAGTAACAAGGGTAATAAATCACAATTGATGATGCGTAAACAAAATTTGGAGGGGTCCATACCCTAGATTCTAGGGTAAGATGAAACCTTAGCAAAGTAATACAAACATAGTGGGCGACAATATAACATATATTGTATGGAAATAGCATATGATTACATTTGTGGAAGCTTTATATACTTCAAACTTTGGGTAAATCAAGAGTGTGAAGAACACTACTGGTTGATGTAAAGGCCCAAGGATGAACTTTGGGTAAATCACGAGTTTGAAGAACACTACTAGTTGATGTAAAGGCCCAAGGATGAACTTTGGGTAAATCAAGAGTTTGAAGAGCACTACTAGTTGATGTAAATTCCCAAAGATAGCCTGTGTATCA
Source organism: Pseudotsuga menziesii (assembly GCA_001517045.1). Classification (NCBI taxonomy): domain Eukaryota; kingdom Viridiplantae; phylum Streptophyta; class Pinopsida; order Pinales; family Pinaceae; genus Pseudotsuga; species Pseudotsuga menziesii. Next base: position 202,331 of record LPNX010257236.1, on the reverse strand, counting down.
TTATTATCTCAAAACATACATGGTATTCCTAAAACAAGGCTACAACATAGAAATACCTACTGAATTGGTTGCGTAGTAATAGACAAGTACATTGACATGCCTTATTTTTTTCCAAATTGCCATAACATACATGCCACAAACTTGTCGCTTTCTTTGATTCATTAGATTGAGTAGTTTTCTCAACATTACTATATATGTTACTTCACAAAATTTCAATTTAATGATCTAATCATATAAATATTAAATGGAAATATAGTAAAGGTTAAATTCTTTATCCATACAAGATGGAAAATTGTTCATCAATTCACAGCTGAGAAGCTTCTCTCCTAATTCTTTATCTATTAAAGATGGCAAATAGGAGCAGTCACAGAGATTATCTCTATCCTTTTGTAAAGATGGAACTAAAACAAATTAGAAGAGAAAACATCAACTACAGCATGCATGAATTTACCAGGTCGTTTCCTTGGCCATTCTTTTCAAGTTTCTTATTTGCATCGTGTAGTGCCTCTTCTGCATTCCCAGTACGCCCAACTTTTGAAAATACTGGATAGTGAAGCCTCGTCGAAATTGCAACAGGACTCATCCAACCTGCATCAAAAGGAATTGAAAACAAATTACAAATTACCAGATTTGAATTATTGTCCTGGATAGAAATGTCTTCATCCATAACTGATAGTTGTAAGAAACAAATTACTTGAATTGTGCCTTAATTACACTTCAAAGGCGCATAAGATTAAATAAGCACAAAGATTTGAGAACAATTTTCATCAATGGCGGATTGCATTGTTTCAGAATAAAAAGTTTGCATTCACCCAATAGTCCTTCCCTCATCTTATAGTAGTAGATGAAGGTAGGGAATAGGTTGGTTTCATCGCTAATGCGTACCACCAATTCTTTTCCAGTAGGGTAATTAATAGTATGGTACATACTAGGACGCCATTATGCATTATTCTTAAAATGATATCGGCCCTCAAACAACTTTGAAAATGGTATACTCTTTAAAAAAAATCGGATATTGCCATGCTCTGAGCACTGCAAGAACATTGAATCGACAAGTGCATAAGGCTGTAGTGACTTAAAACGTTTTAAAGCATCTTTTCTTCAACTAAAATACACTTATTCTCTACTAGATTGAACAAGCATGGAAAGACACCCAATTATCAGATATTGAAATTGAAGGGGGCACAAATTATTATGTAATCATGAGAGGACAACCAGGCTCAATAAGCAAAATCATAATTACATGCATATATATATATATATACATATACATATTTCATGATCATATTCAATAAATGATCATATTTAAAGATTTGAAAAGAGTGAACTGGTTCATTTCACTAACCGGGAAGCAGGTGTTGCCTACTAGAAGAGCTAACTGCCAGTGCGTGAAAAATGATAGGATAGTACAGATAGCTGGAATGATAATAATTGTAAGTTGTAACAAACAATCAACGCGGCTGGAGTTCGAACTTGTCCAATAGTTACTTAATAAGATTACTTTTGTTGCATTGACATTTTCATGCCGAAGAATTCAAAAGAAGTTTCTTGAATGACACCGCAGCTTGCATGCATGGTAAAGGTACCATGCATGTTTCTTGTATGCACGTGTTTGCAAAATGCCAGTTGGAGTGGAGGCCCTCCGCTTAAGGTGACTTCTGGGATCTTGATCCCAGTCAGGGATCAAAATTAAAGCCGTCTCTGGCCACCCACAACATTAAATTATTTCACATCATATTAAACAACAAGTTGTATTGAATTGATGTCCCAGCCCGCTGGCCTTCACTCTCAGTTTTCAAAGTTGAATATTGAAAATTGGAGGTTTCAATGCTGCAAGCCTATAACCTGTTACGCGACCCCATTAACATGGATGGCCTCCTTAGAAAGTGCTCAATTCTCTGAATCTTCCACGAAAGTTTTGTTGCATTAAACTAGGAGAGGGATTGGATTCTGGAGGTCAGGTATGTACTGTGTGGTTTACTCTTAATTTATATTTGAAAAAACTTGAAATATATGATGCATCAACGAGCTTTTGTTGGAGACTGGATTTACACCATAGTATGCATGTCAAGTTTTTGTTAGCGTATTGTTTTCCTCTTTAAAATTACCTTTTAGTCTGAAGGAGATTGGTGCATTCTCCAACGTGCTCCATGAGATTCTAAAACAAAAACAAAAGTATATGCAAGTTCCATACATATAACAACAATTACTAACATGCCTTAATCCTCAAGGCATAATCTTAAACTAAACGATTTCTACGCAATTTAATCCTTGGAATTCTTAATTTTAGTCGCTAATTTATGATCCACGGATAGTAATTACATGACCACAACATTCCAAGCAAGCTACTAAGGCAATCGATTACAGATCTGCAGATTTACATGACTCACTTATTTAGATCTGCGATTTGCAAGTTCTTACACAACATTTTAATTCTACCATCCAACATTCGATTCACTTCTCTAGTTACTGGGGTTTCACTAACAAATCGATTCATTTCCAAAATAATATTTTCTTTATTCATGTCGATTCTATCCAAATGTAGTGCCCAATTTCTAAATCCAAATACATTATTTGATGGCAAAGCCAAAAACAACGACAAAGGAAAGAAGAAGAAACAGCTTATGTTTAGGAAAATTGATTCCTTTAATACGAAAACGATTGGTTTTAGTTAATACTGATTCGATTTTTGATAGAGAATACCCTTCGATCTATGTTTCCTTTCCTTCCAATTTCATCAAGACCGCTACCAAATCGATTACTTCCTCTGCTTTCCATCCCAGAATGTAAAGAGGATCGGATTAACACTAATTTGATAACAATGTTACTGTGCGTTAATGAAAGACACCACATGCATTACCGGTGATCATACCGATCAATTTGTGTTGTAGCTTAATAATAATAATAATAGTTACACCAAAAATCACATAGTTGAAACTTGAAATTTGGGTTGTAGCTTTAATTCAACAACCAAATAGACAAAGAATCATGGGATAGGTTATAGATTATGGTTAAACAACAGTGGACTAGCGATACACTCGTCCAATTCCAATGCTCAAGCATCATTTAAACAAGAACTAAACAATCACGCAGCTATCAACCATAGAGAATTAACATGAAACATAAACACGCAAATATTTTTTGTCTTGCAAAATTAAATAGAAAACCGTCATTCATTGGGATTTGTTTATAGCTCACGAGGTCATAACAAGGGGGGGCTATGCACTCTCAAATGAGATTCTAATGCATTTATCACATAGCAATATTTACTTGTATAACCAGGGGAGCTATGCACTCTGAAATGAGACTCCGATGCACTCAATGGCTTCTCGTCCTTCAACAAGATGCCAATTTGAACCCTCTTCATTTAAACGGAACGGAACTAAACAATGGAACAACTATCAACTATAGAGAATTAACATGTATCCTAAACTATAGAGAATTATCATATATCATATATACACAATTTTTTATTTAGGAAGATCAAATGGGAAAATGAACATTCACTCAGATTCGTTTAGGCTTAGGAGGTCAATACAAAGGGAAATGTGCACTCTCAAATGATATTCTAATGAATTTACTTAATAGTAATATTTGCATATGACTTTGGCTTATGGGAAATATTTTTCTCATGTATACACTATTAAATCGAGCACATAGATCTGTGGACAAACACACAACTCACAAGATAGATCACACAATTTACTCAGCAATTGAAGAATGAAATAGTGCAAAAATGGCTTGCAGCTGTGAATGTTTTCATTAATTAAAAAAGGTAATTAGATAATAATTACAATGAAGTACAATGACTTTAATACCCTGTTGCAGCTACAACTTTTTTCCCCAAAATTTTCAATTTTAGGCCCCTCCTTTTATTTGTTTTTATTAAATCTGGCCTAGGAATATTTTGTTTTCACTGAAGCTACCCTGAATTTCAGTTTTTTCCTTCAAAAACTTGATATGTTTCATCTTCTGTATCGAAAGACTAACCGATGTATCCTTCCGATATCGGAAGCATAGTAGACTATCTTTCCGACATTGCGGAAGCCAACTGTCAAGCCTGCCGGAGGAACTTCAGACTCCCTCGCCAATACATCGAATCCTCATTTTCTTTTCTCCTCGTTTTTCATTTTTTCGAGCTTAACACTTAGTGGTTTTGGTATCCGATTACGTTTTTATCGTTGTCGGGATGTTTGGCAACAGTGATTTGGAGTCTTAGTGTTTGCCGTTGCCGACGTTGCGGAAAGCCAGTGCTGAGACATTTTGAGAATAGTGTTTTTCTTCGCCGACTCTTTAGAGATTAGGATCTCCGATTTTCGACACCAATTAAAACAAGTAAAGCCGCGATGATACAACTGTATGGTGCCGACGGTGCGCAGGAGGATCAGTCTCGATCTTTCGAACTTAGAGTTCAGTAGTTCCGATGTCCGATGAACTTAAAATATCACGGGCTCGTAGTTTGGTTTGCAACCGCCGTTGCGGTTGTCCTCCGATGTATCCTTCCGATTGATATAGGTTTTGACTGCCGAAAGGGTTTTAATCATCGATGGATTCCCGCCGATCGTTATATATATGAGGGGCGTGTTTTTTATTGTTTATCCGTATTTGACTTGTTATTTTCATTGGTCCGTGTCGTCTGCACCTTTCGCGCGCGCCCAACTGTCAGAACCTGGTTCGTTCGCGTTGCTCCTGTGGAAGTTTGTTCCATCCAGTCGACTGTATTGCTAATTTTCCAGGTAGGTAAACCACGGCATTACCATTTTGGGTTTTATTGGTTGATTCGTGAACCGTTAGGTTTTCCATTGTTAGATTTTGCCCATATAAAAGGATTTCTTGCCCTTACGGTTTTTCACTGTTGTTTTTACTTGGAGAATGCATAGTCTAGAGTTTTTCACAGTTTCTTTAGCAGGAGCAGAGAATTTGAAGTCTGCGTGCTTTTTTTCGTTATGGACGCATTTGCTCTAGCGCGGGGGGTTAGGGCACGGTTGCAGACAAGCGTTTCGTTGTCTGCAACACCCATTTCTTGGTTTTTCCACGGTCAGCCAGGGGTATTAGGTCGTTTTTCTTGCATTTACCTTATCTCATGGGACTGCGGAGGATTTTTCCATGGTCAGTTTAGGGTTTTTTTTTCGAGGACGAGCGCTGTGTAGGGTTTAGTATTTTTGAGTTTGGTTTTGAGGACGAGCGGTAGGATTAGTTTGATACGTCCCTATATTTGATTGAGGATTAGTTTGATACGGCCTGAGTTAAGACCGAGGATTGTTTGATGAATAGAAGTTTTCAGACAATGGAGCTTAGGTAGTTTAGGAAGCAGCCTGCAGGATTTTTTCTCCTTATTATTCTTTCATTTATTGAATACTGCGTTTAACTTATTTTTTAGCATGCATGTTGAGGAGGTAAATTGATATATTTTCATGTTTATTGTTAAACACTTGCTAATAACTCATTTGGTCTAAGAACATGCTTTGACTATGACAGGGTTATTGTTATAATGAAAACATGTCAAAGAGACAAAAGAAGAAAGCTCCTATGGTTGAAGGAGAGCCTAAAGTAGAGATCATCACCAAAGTAGAGTTTATCTACGAAGATACCAAAGCCTCTACTGGGGTCGAACCAGACTACAAGTGGGGAGAAATCTATAGAATTATTGCCAGCCAGAATGTACCTGATGTCGGTTTTGAGGAGCTGACCATCTATGCCAACATTGAGAAATCAGCCCTAATGAAAGTAGCTACGAGGCCCAAGTTATTTCCTTGTTCGGAAGTGATATGTTGGATTTTTCCTAGGGAAAATGGAACCACAATGATTCTGGAGAACACTGTTAAGCAAGGCTACGCTGCATATAGCCCTGCATATGTCTCTATGGCTTATCACCTACCCTCACCCCAGGTTTATTTGACAGAAAGTTGGTTAAATGAGATAGCTATGGATCTGGTGGAGACAGTAAAAAGAATGATGAAACCCAGAAATAATTTCTGAACTAGACCTTCTGGAGAGTATGACACCTCTACTCTCCGTGCTCCCTACAGGTTCATTGCATTGATGTTAAATATGATTTTTGGCAGAGCACATGGGAAGAGCTTCAAGATAGGGTGGATACCAATTATTTTTTTTGTAGCTACCCAAGGAACCATCTTTAATTGGGCAAATATTGTGTCAAACAGCCTCTCTGCATGTATATCAGCAGCCTTAGGAGGGTTATCTCAAAAGATATCAGATTTTTATATGAGCTCTATCTTGATTGACTGCATATTGTGCACTCAGTCTTTTCCTGCTTTGAGATGTAACTGGAAGAAGGAAAGAACCCCAGTGTACACAACGTATAAATTATTATGGCCACATAAGTATCATAGTTATTACAGGTAAATTTGCGAGCATTTCATTATGCCCTTATATACCCTCATTTTCTTGACTGAATGTAATTGCATGTCTGAAGAGGCATTCAAAGTCATACAGGAATTTGGAGATTACTATTTGACGGAGGATGGGTTGTATGTAAGGATGTACGGTGGTTCCAGAGCTCCTTCCCTACTACCAAAGTATGCCACAGATTATGTACTCCACAAGGAGACGGTTAGGCAGTTGTATATTGATGGTGTAGGAAATTTTATGTTTGGGCATAAAAAGGCAACATATCCTGTAGTACATTTCCTGCTTGGCATCTACAAGTTTTCAAGAGTAAAGCAGGCAGCGGAATTTGTTGAGCTAGAGTATTTTCGTTTCGGTGAAATGAATTTTTACAGGAATGACTCCCACAACAAAGTAGCGGACTACTGCAAAGAAGCAGGAATTCATTTTGAATATACTAATTTTTGGGACAAGGATGAGGAGACATTTCGAAATGCAAAGAACATAACTGCTCTTAAGAAGAGATTCAAAGAAAAAATAACTACTATGGGTGGAAAAGGTAAAACTTTAGAAAAGGCTAAGAAATTGGAAGAGGAAGAGACGAAGAAGAGAGAAGAAGATGCTAGAAGACTAGCACAGAAAGTAGAAATTTGGTTGAAGAATGAAGAAGAAGAAAAGAAGCGAGTTGCAAAGGAAGTAGTTAGGAAGGAAGAGGAAGAAAGAAAGAAAAAAGAAGAAGCTGAAATCAAGAAAAAACAAGAAGAAAGTGAGGGTTTGAGACTAACATGATCCCAAAAGGATCAGCAAACTACAGAGCAAGTTGATACACAAGGAGTGCAAGATCAAATTGATCAGGAGCAAGGACAATCTGATCCCGATCCCTCAGAACCTACTGCATCTTCTGGCAGCATATTAGGACAAACTTCATTTTCTGAGATAAATTTGATCCCTTTCATGCCTACTGAAGAGGAGGAGGTTCCTGATTTTAGTACCATTTTTTATGATAAAGAAAAGAAAAGAATTGTTAAAAGAACTGAGAAAAAGGTCAACACTGGAGGACAGTCAGGAAAAATGGTAACTGATAAAATATTGGTACATGGGACACATAAATATCCACGGTTGATAGCAAGAGTTGGGGTATCATTAACCTTAGCGACTGAGGACAACGTGGACAGGCTAATGACTGATCTAGAGCAGTCACGAAAGAATGCAGCTCAATTGAAAGAAACTTTAAAGAAGGAAAGAGATGAGAGTCAAAAGCTGAAAAGGAAGTATGAAGATATGATGAGTGAAGTTAAGACTTCAAGGGCAGAATTCCAGACTCTGCAAGCGGATAAGAATGCTTTAGAAATATCTGCAAAGAACACAGAAAAGAATGCTCAGGTTAGCTTAGTTGAATTACAAAATCTACAGCTAGAACATCAAATGTTAAAAACTAAAAGGGATGATCTTCAGGTATCATAAGAGAATTTAAGTGCAGAGAAGAACAGGTTGGAGAGAAGGGTTACTGAGTTAGAAATGGAGAAGGCTACCCACAGAGGAAAAGGAGAAGCAGTATCAGATGCAGGTGGCAACCTTAGAAGAGCAAAACACTCCATTTACCACATCAATTAAGGATGCTATGGAGCATAAAATCGACATTCATCCTTTGGAAGAACATGTTCTGATTCAAAGAAAAAGGATCCACCAACTACGGATATGCATAGAAGATGAAAGGTGTAAAATTTTGCAGATGGATACCAGACCAGAGGAAATTATAGACACTACTTCATACTTTTTGGATAGATCTCGGGATATTTTGGAGATTCTAAAGGGAAGAAAGGTCTAGGCAGAAACAAATAAGGAATCTCCCGCTGAGCTAGAAATAAAGGATCAGCAAATTTTAAAACAAGAGTATGAGTTACTGGAATTTTCGATTAATGTAGCAAAAGAGTTCAAGAAAACTATGAAAAAGACAAAGGGAGCATGTCTTGAATATTGCAGGAGAGTTCTTTCTACATACAATCAATGCTAGACTTCTGGGGAAAAAAGATTGGATGTGCTATCGGAGCACGAATTGTTTCTAAAACATCTACAGGATAGGTATCAGGAAGATGAGCAAGAAATATAGCAGGTCGAGGAACTAGATGAATGGATCTTGAAGAATGTGGTGGCACATGTAGTAGTGAGCATGTACATCTATTGGAAGACTAGTTGCACCTAAGTCCTGCCAGGATAGAGGGGGTAAAAAACCAAGCTGATAAATATGAAATTAATATTCGATTTCTTGAGCCTTCCAGGTTTGAAGGCATAGCAACAGATGCTCATGCATGGAAGAAGTACATCAGGGAGCAAACAGGCCCTTCCTCATAAAGTGTTTTGGAAATTTTGTTTTGTAATGTAATATATTGTAATTAATTATGTACACAAGCTACGAGACAAAATTTTGGAAAATGAAAGGTTGGGGAAGCTCAAAAGACAATGAGGTGCAGCCCAAGAGTTTTGGTTTTTATATAAATATAGGAGATTTTTAGATGTAGAGGAAATTTTTTCCAGATTATCTTGAGAGAGTATTGTAAGAAGAACTATTTCATTTTACAATAAAGAATCATATGTTTCGGCTGGAGAAAGTTTTGTGGATTTTTTCAAATGTTTGCTATGGACCAGTTGGATATGAAATATTTATTTTTCAGCTTGTTTCCATTAACTGTGAAATCGTCCTAACTCGTTGAATTTCTTTTCATGTTATGAATGTACTCTGGTTTATTTCGTGAAATTTCCACATTGAGTAATGAAGGTTTTAATTAACAATAAGTTATCTTGTTGTTTATATTTCTATTAATGTTCATGTGTTCTAAAACATTAACAGTTATCTGTGATTTTTCTCTATGCATGCACTACAGTACATTACTCACCATAATGATAGTTTTGCTCCCTAGGGATAGGTTAGTAAGTCTTAGTTAGTTTCTTGTTGTGTGTGATTTAGATGTGAGAGAGGTAAGACAAGATGTAAGAACCTGCGCATCACACTGTGACCCTCCTCGTTATCTCTATAGTCTGCATTTTAGTTAGGCACTTGCACATCATACCTTAAACATCAAAAAACTAAAAATTATACACGATGGATCAGGTCGTAACCGGTAAAGCACTTTAATTTTTATTTGACCTGCGGTAGTCGAACCGTAAACCGGACGGATTCCCCATACCAAAAAGTAATGGGATAATTGGGAACATTTATTGGGGAAAATCCCTAACTGTTGTTGCTTGCGATTTTCCAGGCCCCAACATAGCCACATGCAATTCGAATCCACATGAGGAAATTCGAATTGATTAGACTCTACTTGATTGTAGGTAACTAAGACCTTGTCTAAATCACTATCGGAGGACTCAATATTTAACTGACATTGTCTAAACCATAACCGGAGTTCATCAAAGTTCTAAAACACAACTCAAGTGTTGGCATTTAGTGTTAACTAAGGCTAACTGACTATGGTAGGTGAGAAATGCACCGCTCCTAAGTGCAGCCATGTAAACCTAGCGCTAACTGAATGTAGAGGACTAGAACTAAATGTAACTGACTCCTAACTTAACTTGACTAGTCATCAACTGAACTGAACTAACCTTGGTTGGTTTCGGCACTCCCAGTGGCTCCTAAATTGTAGGGATTAGTCTAGGAGGCTCCTAAATTGATGCAATCAAGTGCAATCAGTGGCAATAGGCCTCAATTAGTGTTCCCCACACTTTAGTAATTGAAACATGTGCCCCAATTAGGCCAAGTGGACCTAATGGTGCTAGTGACTAAAAATAGACTGGATGGACTCCCGATTTAGACATGACTCCTGATTTAGACATATGACCAAATTGGACAAGGGAGGATTAATAATCCTAGCACCCCCCCTTAATGCTAACTTGGACAATCTTTGGGCCCTAGTAACTAAGACCATAGGTCACCCATTACATCAAGTAAAATAAAGTAACTACTTAATATAAGGAGCTGGGGCAAAAACCACATGGGAAAAAAGCCCCCCCTCTATCTAAGCAGGTAGAATTAGGTCTCGAGTTTGAAAAGCTTCAAAATATGTTGCTACAATCTTCATATTTGTGAGGTATCGAAGCAACATGCATGGTGTGTTGTGCACCGCTATTCTAGGGCCTCGCATGTAGACTTCTTCTTCTTCTCCAAAAATGATGATGGAAGGAAGGAGGAATGTAACCGTTGTCTCTTGCTGGATGAAGAGGTGTATGATCATATCCATTCTTCTGAATGTAGTGAGATTGAGCCCTTTCCATATAGCATCTTACAGGGATTCTATTGCATCTCTTTGAAGGAGGTAAGATTGCATGGCATAGCGCAAGGGTCTTTCCTTTCTGAGTGTCGGGTGAGTTTCTAGTCGTCTTCCTAGCTTCCAGTTTGGAAGTAGGGACTGAATCTAGATCTGATTCACCCTGAATCTCAATCTCATAAATTGATAAAAATGGATCTGCAATACTAGTAGAAGCTGTAAAAGAAGTAGATGCAATGATTTTACCTTCCCTTGCAAGTGGCTGTTGAGAGTGCACTGGTTCTGAAGGAGGCATGAAATGTGAGAACTCATATGCTTTTGAAGCATGATTTGTAGAACCCTTCGCTATGATGCTCCCAGTAGAGATATCTGTGATCTCCACTAAGTCAAGACCAAAGATCACTCGCTTTGGAGATCCAGTATGGGTCATCTAATAGACAGATAACAGCTTTGAAGCTAGGGAGAGAACAAATAGCACATCTTTGAACCTTCCATGTTCAAGCTTGAGAGAGCCCTTCCCTTTTGTTTTGACTTTATTGTTATTTCCCATCTGAATACTAGGACCATCAAAGGACTGAAAAGAAGAGAATGATTCTCTGGATGCAGCCATATGGTTGGAAGCTCCAGAATCAATGAGGAAGACATGTGATGATGTGCAACAATCCTTCAGTGCATGGCCTTTCCTTTGGTATTCTTCATATTCTTCTTCAGAGTCATCCTTCCTTGAGCTAGTAGGTACATAAATGTTATGTTTCTTCAAAAGAAGAGCCATTTCATCAAGTTGTCTTCTCATACAGGAGCTTTTTGAATGAAAGCCCCTTCCACAGTAAGAGCAGAGGACCTTGCCTCTTCCATTCTTCTTGCTTCTCTTCGAACCTGAAGGCTCTTTTGACTGCTCTTTCTTCACAGGAGACTCATCTCTTTGCTTACCTTTTTCATTTGCTACCTTATCTCCTCTTGCAACCAGAGCTAGATCTTTGGAAGATCAAATGATCCCCATTTGGATCAATTTATCATTCTCAAAAATATGAGATTGGATGAAGGCATTAAGAGTGGGCATCTTCCAATTTGGAGTAGTGAGCCTTACTATTTGGAAGGTGGATACAAAGACTAAGTAGTATGCATTGAACTTTGTGAGAATGGCAAGGATGAGTTGATCTTCATCGTTCTCCACTTTGCATTGCTTCAACTGATATATCAGGTTCTTGAACTTTGTGAAGAGTTCATTCAGTGATTCGAAGTTGGATGGATTAAGAGTGATCATATCATTTTCTAGCTGATGGATCCTCATCTCATCCTGCTTATCAAATAAGGAGGCAAGCTTGCCCCAAATCTCCTTGGGAGTCTTCAATCCTTGGATGTGGAATCGAATATCTCTAGAGACTGAGGAGAACAAGTGTCCATGGGCTTCATCAAGCCTGTTCAAGTACTTTTCTTTGTCATTATCTAAAGCTGGCATTGCCTCTATTTCTTCTATGAGTCTGAAGAGTTGCTTGGTGTGGAGCATTACCACCATGTCTTCCTTCCACTCGCGATAGTTGAAGGGAGTGAGAGGCTCTACTGGATGAACCATTTTGAATGCAATAAGAAGGTATGAGCTACTGTAGCGAATGTAGTGAGAAGAAAGGGCTACTGATAGTGAATGTTGTAAGAAGAGCTGATAACCTATCACACAATCAAACATACAAATTAAGGTCGACAATCTGCACTTTTGGAATTTCCTTCACACCCAGCATAGTTGATCAAGCAAGATTGATCAACAATTTCCTAACTTGGGATATTAAGTGGTAAATTCTCCGCTTCTGGTGCAGTACTGGAAGGAGCAATTTGCTCAAAAAAAATGATCCATCTGGAGATCTGAGGAGGAGAGGTGTCTTGTCTGCCGAGGCTCTGATGCCATATTAAATTGAGCACATAGATCTGTGGACAAACACACAACTCACAAGATAGATCACACAATTTACTCAATAATTGAAGAATGAAACAGTGCAAAAATGGCTTGCAGCTTTGAATGCTTTCATTAATAAAAAAGGTAATTAGATAATAATTACAATGAAGTACAATGGATTTAATAGCCACATGCAATTCGAATCCACACGAGGAAATTCAAATTGATTAGACTCTACTTGACTGTAGGTAACTACGACCTTGTCTAAATCACTATCGGAGAACTCAATAGTTAACTAACCTTGTCTAAACCATAACCGAAGTTCATCAGTTCTAAAACACAACTCAAGTGTTACATTCAGTGTTGACTAAGGCTAACTGACTGTGGTAGGTGAGAAATGCGCCCCTCCTAAGTAAAGCCATGTAAACATAGCGCCAATTGAATGTAGAGGACTAGAATTGAATGTAACTGACTCCTAACTTAGCTTGACTAGTCATCAACTGAACTGAACTGACCTTGGTTGGTTTTGGCACTCCCAGTGGCTCCTAAATTGTAGGGATTGGTCTAGGAGGCTCCTAAACTGATGCAATCAAGTGAAATCAGTGGCGATAGGCCTCAATTAGTGTTCCCCACACTTTAGTAAATGAAACATGTGCCCCAATTAAGTCAAGTGGACCCAATGGTGCTAGTGACTAAAATAGACTGGATGGACTCCCAATTTAGACATGACTCCTGATTTAGACATATGACCAAATTGGACAAGTGAGGATTAATAATCCTAGCATACACAGGCTCAATGGCTTTTCATTCTTTGTCCTTTCACCGGGATACATGTTTGAGCCTTATTCTTTTGCTATTACCTTTCTTTTTCCCAAGGTTCGACTCTCACTTGGTTTCCTTTTCCATCAAATAAGGAATTTCTTTAATAGAGATTCCCTAAAATGCAAACCACCATGGTAATTTGATTATTACAAAGGTGAGCTATCCACTCCTAAATGATAATTTGTTGTATTTATTCACTAAAAATATTTGTAGACCGTTTTGGCTCATGGTCTATATTCTTCTCACATGTTCACAAGCCCTAATAGTTTCTCATCCTTCGACCTTCAAGTAGATTGTCTCTTGCAACACTCTTCTTATGTTACTATTGTTTTTTTTTCCAAGCTTCCATTCTCCCTTGGTTTCCTTTTCCATCATGTCAGTATTCTTTTAAATAGAACTGCCCCGAAATGCCAACCATTAAGGGGATTCGATTCACTTTCTCAGAATGTTTTTTTGGCCTTTTCTCTTCAAGTTATTTGTCAATCTAAAACTTTAACTAAATTTATTTACAAAGTGGGGTTTAATTTGGATCCATTTCAAATCGATGAGAAGAATGAATGGAAATGGGTAGTTAAAAGGCTCTGAAATGTGCTCATAGAGAGCATGTGTTTGAGATCATACCAAACAAGAGATTGAACTACAGACCGAAGTTACAAGAGATGATAAAAATCTGATCGTGTTACCCAAATCCTATAATTTATACAATCCCTTTAATGATCTTAAAACAAAAATAATTTATCTTGCAAATATTGGATAGTGGCTTTATTGCTGGTTTGAATTGCTATATGTTTAGTTTGAATTCAAGAATTTAATTGTCCAAGCTCTTTGTAATTGTTGTTGCCAACAGATTTTTCCAGCAATTAAAACTGGAAGTCTGGAACAACTCATTAACATGGGAAACAGATACACGAATTCCCCTACATGGCTTGATGTGAAATATATGGATAGATAAGTAGGATATCAGAGCTTTCATGTTCATGTGAGATTTGTTGAAACCTGGGACCTTAAGACAATCAGCGACTATATTTAAGTTTTCCACGACCCGCTACCAGTGTTAATGCATGTGATAGGGAGTCGCTTGGACATGATCCCGGCTTAGGATTTCAGCTTAAAGACACTATTTGGTCGACAAGAAGGAGGGATCATTGATCCTGATAGGATCAATGATCCTAGAATGGTTGAATCGTTGCTTTAAGGGTTTGATACCCAACGTCAAACTAGCTTTGAGCTAAATCCAAGAACTGTGTCTGAAATCATGGAACCTCTAAGCTCGTAATGATTTGCCTCTTCTCATCCAATGCTACAGGTTCATACTTATGAAATTTATTTCATCTTCCAGGCATTATAAGCTATAGGTTCATACTTATGCAATTTATTTCATCTTACTGGAATTACAAGCCACGATCAAGCCCAGCGCTAGTGTCCCTTTCATGGTTTCTGATCCAGAATGCAGTTTTTTATTTACAGAGGAGATTGCCTCTTCTAAAACTACTACACTAATGAAACCATGGATTCACAACTTTACAATTCATTCACTCTCATAAATAGATAAATAGAGTCACGCATATCAAAAATTGATAACAACATGAACACAGCTATTGTGAGATTATTTCATTAATCACTCTGCTTCATATTTAAATGCCATACTTCCTTCTTTTTTTTTCAAAGGAATGTTAATGTGATATCGGTTCTGAAGTATAAAGAGTCAACTTGAACAAATAGGAGTTAACTTGTTGTTTCCAGTGCCTTCAATATATTTTTGTATAAAATTACGTTCAACAAATAGTGGATATCGCCCTTAAATGTCTTTTCAATTCGAATTAGTTTGCTCAGATTTCCAGTATGACCAATGACCATTGAGGGGTTTTAACCATGGATTTGATTTAACAGAAAACATTGTCCTGCATACGGGAATTTTGTCAAAATCACTTCCAATTGAAAATCAACTCTGAAACCCATTTTTACTCATCAGAGATGCAAATCAATTTCCAATTTGGTGCTCATAAATGTGAATTCGAACCCTAAATTGACCCAGTGTTGATCCCCTGCGATTCAACACCAAGAATTTACAATAGAATTACTTGTGATCTCGTAAAAATGTTTGACAATAACTTCTTGTATCTAATTTACAATAGAATTACTTGTGATCTTGTAAAAATGTTTGACAATAACTTCTTGTATCTTTTAATAGGCTATCTGAAGCACTCCCTTAAACCAGGGAAAAAGAAACATAGATTGCCACATATTGGCAACACCTTTCTCGACATGACCCCGTTTTCAAGACCTTTCTCGCTATTTGTTTATAGTATGATTTTTGTAATTCAATGCTTGAAATGGACTGATTTCACTGGAACTAGACAACATGAAATTATGCATGAGTTTGGTGCCATTATACTGCTCCTTTTCCCTTTAATCAAATTGGATTCAAATAACAGTATCGATTACAACATTTGAATTATCCCTGCATCCATTACTTCTTGCATCATAGTTGACTCAGGATTCTATGCCCTATGCCAGTGTTTGTGTATCTAGTCATTACAACAAGTTAACCAGTATTTGGTTGTATCCAGCCTATGAGTAGGTTATGTACTTATGTAAAGCTATGTACTACTACTGATCCCATCATTATAGAGTTATACAATGGGAATACGATCCAACCGCATGTAACATCCCCAAGAACTTACTAATACCTGCCTAACTATCATTTATGGGAGTCCTACCCATACATACCACAAACTGCAATCCTAAACTAATTTCCATACTTTGGAATCCACCTAAATATAAAATTGCAATTTAAACAATACAACCTATCATTCAACAATTTTTAATATAAATGATTAGAAAATATACCATGTATAAATCCACGCAATTCACAATACTCAACTATTTCGAACTATTTAGTCAAAATATGAGAGAATATCCTTACTTTATGTGGTGTGTTAAATGAATGTTGTTGCATTGCATGATGTTAGTGTGGTCGGTAATGGGAAACATTTTCCATTGCTACGGTGGTAGGTAATCAAGGATACATTTGTATTTTTTATTTTTATTGATGATATGTTATCCCCAATTAGTATTGTTTAATGTGTTTTTTTTATTTTTCTAAAATTTAAAAGGATTAGATGGACGGTATTGGAAACATCTGAGAAAGTTTCCACTTGCACCGTCAATAAAAATATTGAAAATATTGAAAGGTTCCATGCAGAGCTATTTTTGGCATCTAGGAAATGTCTTGGAATGTATTTCCAGCTGCTAGGTGGTTTTGAAACCAAAGATCTTTCCTTGGTTGACTGGAAATGGCTTATAGGATTCGTTGCTTGTCATATAGATAATGTGAACTAATAACTTATTCTATAGAATCCAGATGGGTCTGCATCTAATGCTTATTTGTTAATCGAGGAATATGTGGTTTAGGGAATTTTTTAAGTTCTTGCTTAAATGATAATAGAGTATTAGTTTAGGCCAATATTTTCTTGCTTATTTTAAAGATGGAAAAACTGATTGGTCCCTTGGATTGTTACACGTTTCCTTGCACTAGAGGAAGATTGTTACAAGTTTCCTTGCATTAGAGGAAGACTAGCTCCTAAGTTTTAGGTTTTATTCAAAGACATAAAAGGTTTTAGCCCCTTTATAATAATATTTTGTATTTCATAATTCCTAAATTAATGTCTACCACTATTTTGTATTTTTATATTTTATTATTTCATTGATTGAATACAAGGATAAATTATTGAGAAATGTCACGTCTTGGTCGTCCTAAAAAAAAAAAATTCTCTTGTTGATGCGTTTGGTATTCCTCAATGCTCTAATCAACCAATGCACCATGAAAATGAATTTTATGATTTGCCACTTGAAGGCCATGAATCAGACAATGCAAAACGTCTTGAAGAGGATCCAACATCAAAGAAGACCAAAAGAACATTCAATTCCAAATGGAAAACAATATTTCCATGGGATTACGTTATAAAATATATTAATGGTGTTCAAAGGATTAAATGTTCATGGTGTGTAAAATTCAAAAGAGAAACCCCATTTGATAAAGATGGAAGTACTACTCTTCAATTCAGTGGTCTAAGAGTCCATGCAAAATCAGAGGCTCATAAATTTTCCATGCAACTTTTAGATGGAGAAAGGAAACATAGTACTCTTCCAATTACTAAACATGTAGAGCTAATGGTAGATGCTGCGAAAGAGAGAATTATGTCAATATTTGAGAACATTTATTTTGTTGCAATACATGACTTACTCTTAGAAGTATATAAGTCAATATGTGACTTGAACAGGTATAAAAACACTCATCACGTGCCTTTAAGAAGATGAATACTCAGTATATACAAACAAGTCATCTGGAAAAGAGTTTTTACAAGCTGCGAAAGAAGTATATTGGAAAAAATTAAAAGATGAAATTTCCAACAGCCCAGTTTACTCAATTTCAATTGATGAAAGTACTGATCGGACTATGGTGCAGCATTTGATCATTTACATTAAATATTTAACAAATGAAGGAAGAGGCCAATGTGTTACAAAAATCATACAATTGCTTCAAATTAGATATGACACTTCACAGTTTACGTAAGATGTTGTTACATCTCTTTTAGTTTAAATGGATCTATCCTTGACAAAACTAGTTGGATTTGGGTCTGATGGGGCTTCAACAATGAGGGGTATTTGTGAAAGTTTATCTACTAAGCTCCATCGACATGCTCCTCATTTAATACATAGCCACTGCATAGCTCATCGAGAAGCATTAGCAGCAAATGATGCTTCATCTTATTTTCCAGAGTTGCAAGATATTGACAAGTTTGCAAATAAAGTTTATTCATGGCTTGGCAAGTCTACCAAAAGACATGGAGAATTGAAGGAGCTCATGGATTCATTTCAAATCACAAGGTTATAAGTGTTACAAATTCATCACATTAGGTGGTTGTCTATAGGAAAGGTTATGGAAAGACTTGTGAAGCTCATGCCTACTTTGTTAAGAGAATAGGAGTTAGGGGAGAAAAAAATGTATGAGCTGGATACATTATTTCAAGTGTATTTTTACATTCATTTATTTGTAGATGTGCTTATTGAGTTAAAAGTTGAATCAAAAGTTCCAAGAAGATCATGTTGATATTACATCCATTGGAATTACTTTGGATTTTACTGTAATATCCTCCAATGCACAAACATTTTATGTAATATTATTTTTATTATTTTTATTTCTTGAATATGATTGGCAAACCTGGAATATGCCAATAAGTCCTTGGAGGACAAATGTAACTGAAACATTATGCTCATATGAAAAAAATATGAATGAGAGAGACAAACACGTTGAATGAGAAATTATGCATGCGAAGAGTGGGGGGGAGTCAAAGGGTTGTTTCTCGACAGTTGCATCAGGAGTGGGAAGGTGAAGTATGGCGCGATACCCACCCTAGGAAACAAAATGGCAATGGAACCGAGATTTCCGAGACTTGCAAAAGACCTAAAAATCAAACTATAAGAGAAACGTCTCTCGGTAGGGAAGGCGACGGCTGGTTGGGGAAAGCACTCTGCAATTTAGGTAAGTTGAAGAAGACATTGTCTGTGTAAGGAAAGGGGCTCCCTACTGTAGAATAGTTCTGAGTTTGATTGTCCCACTCTTGGCATGCATAATTAGCTCAGGGATGAATGAGGACAGAGGGAACCTCTACACCTAATATATGGTTGGGTGGAATGTGGTTGTTCCCTCTTCATTGCAGATCATTCTATAAACAGGTTTAGTTTCTGGTGTGACGTTTCTACATTTTATTGAGATCATAGTATATCTACAGTTGAGTGAATGTGTATTTCCATGTTTATGTTTGATGATGAATGCCAGATTTAGTGTAATGATGAAAATGTTGTTTGTGTGCTGGTGTGTTTCCATACTCTGCTCGAATGCTAGTAACATGTTCTTTTGAAATTTCTGAGTTGTTTTGTCTTTCAATTGAACTCAGGGCATGTAGAGTTGTGCATAAATATGTGATTTCGATGATTTCGCAGCTCTATATTTATTAATGAGAATGATGCTTCCTAACCGATGCACTCACAATTTCTATTTTGATTGATGATGCCATGTTTGTGGTAAAAGGTAACTCAATGGACGATATTTTGTCTTTGTACTTGATAATGGGCTTATGGGGTACCTGTATGTGTGGAAGGTATAAGTTCCAATGTTGATAAAATAATAAAGGACAACTCCAAGCCTGTTGGTTGGAGCTTTGCTCATAAACTGGGGAATGTCCTTGTCCTGTTTAAAATAAGTGGAGTTTTGGTTATGTAGCTTACTGATGATAGGATACAATTACCCTGGATGAGGCTTTTCTTATAAGTCTTATCATCCTATAGAGAGGAGTATTCCTGTTAGGTTAAAGAACTGGTCATGACTGCCTTGGATGCATAGATCCCTAGAAACGAAATGCACCTACTATGTTTTAGTTCATTATAACTTTTATTGTTGGGTTGAAGGTTATGATTACATTCTAGATACAAGGTTTTTGAGATTATAAGAAGCCATGCCTTGTCCTAATGAAAACATCATCGAACGAGTAAGGTTTTAAGCTTGTAGGTTTTCTGCATCCATGAAGAGAAGTTAAGAGTGAAGAGTGTTAGACTTCCTCCTTCCGCATTCTACATAGCGGAAGTGTGGAAATAGAAAGCCAAATGTTTGAGTCATATGGTTGTTGAGGCTTCCTCCTTCCACATTCCGCACAGTGAAAAGGGGACAATGAAAAGGTTAAGTAAAGTCTTAAAGAATGTTAAGACCTCCGTGATCTGCAATCCACACAGTGGAAAGCGAAAAGCGGAAAGCGGAAAGGTTAAGTAAAGTCTTAAAGAATGTTAAGACTTCGCAATCCGTGATCCGCACAGTGAAAAGCGGAAATCAGACAGGTTAAGTAAGTCTTAAAGAATGTTAAGACTTCCGCAATCCACACAATGAAAAGCGGAAAGCAGAAAGGTTAAGTAAAATTTTAGAAGATGTTAAGACTTCCGCGATCCGCGATTCGCACAACGAAAAGCGAAAAGAGGAAAAGTTAAGGAAATTATTAAAGAAGGTTAAGACTTCCGCGATCCGCACAGCGGAAAACGAAAAGCAGAGATTTAAAGTTAAAGTCTTAAGGATGTTCAGACTTCCGCATTCAGCGATTCACAGTGGAAAGAGGAAAGCAGAGGGAAAATATTGAAGTCTTAATAATGTTAAGACTTCCGCAATCCGCATTTCACATAGTGGAAGTGCGGAAGTGGAAAGCCAATTGTTTAAATTATGTGAATTTTAGGCTTCCGCATTCCGCATTCCGCATAGCGGATGTGCGGAAGCGGAAAGCCAAATTGTTTAAGTTATGTAAATGTTAGTCTTCCACCTTCCGCATTCCACATTCCGCATAGCGAAAGTGCGGAAGCAGAAAGCAAATTTGTTTAAGTTGTGTGGATGTTAGGCTTCCGCCTTCCGCATTCCGCATTCTACATAGCGGAAGTGCGAAAGTGGAAAGCCAAATGTTTAAGTGGTGTGAAGATTAGGCTTTTTCCTTCCGCATTCCACATAGCGGAAGTGCAGAAGCAGAAATCCAAATGTTTAAGTTGTGTGGATGTAAGGCTTTCACCTTCCACATTTCGCATAGCGGAAGTGCGGAAGCGAAAAGCCAAATGTTTAAGTTGTGTGGATGTAAGGCTTCCGCCTTCTAGCGGAAGTGCAGAAGCGGAAAGCCAAATGTTTAAGTTGTGTGGATGTTAGGATTCCACCTTCCGCATTTAGTATTCTGCATAGCAAAAGTGCGGAAGCAAAGAGCCAACTATTTAATACGTATGAATGTAGAGGCTTCCTCCTTCCACACAACAAAAATGCGGAAGCGGAAAGACAAATGTTTAAATACTATGCTGAGTGCAGAAATTTATGGTGTTTACCTTTTAAGCTTAAGGCTGAGGTATTATGAAGGATTATAGCCAATTCCTTAAGGAAGAAACTATTCTTGGAAAAAAAAAATTGTATATGCATTTTTCAGCAGGTTATTTGGGGATGTTACATTTACCATTAGCTTGCTTCATAAGTGATTTTTAAGAGGCACATTTGGGGCAGGGACGATGCACATGTCATAATTTTTAAGTAAAACACAACAAGGAACTCTTGAGTTTGCAGATTGCATAGGTATGGTACATGTAAATGAATTGAGGTTTGACATATTGCCCCAAGTCACAAAGATCGAGGACATTGGATGATTGCATTATGTTGGGAAAAAGTTTTGTAGTGAAGATGATCGACTCTCTAAATGCAAGGTTCACATATTTACCAATATTTAATGCAACTAAGTGTTTTAGTCCTCGTAATTATTATGAAGATATTGATGATAGAGACTCTCAAACAAGAAGATGGTTAGCATCCTTATGTGAGAAATTCAGTGTTGGGTACTCACCTATTGTGGACAATGTTAAATGTTTCAATGAAATGGATGAATTTACTCATACTATTTATAGGTCATATCCAAAAAAGCATATGTTTGGAGCATGGGACCTATCTAGAGCTGAACATGAGTGGTTTGAAGGATTTCCATGTTTAATGTATCTATGGAAAATTATTCTTGTTATTCCAGCAAGCACAACAGTATGTGAAAGAGGCTTCTCAAAATTAAATCAGATAAAATGATGATAGATCAAGACTTTCTTTAGAAACATTGGATATGTTAATGTTTCTATCTCTCGCTTCTCCTCATGCTCTAAATGAGGTATATTGGAATGGTATTTATGATGTATGGAAACAGACAAAATCTAGAAAGCCTCTTCCACTAGGAAAATAGATTCATATCTAGCGTGATTTAATTACATATAGTTTGAACAATGTGATTCATAGTATAATATATTGTTGCTCCCAGGTAATCCATCCTTGCCTTTCGATGGTTCATTTTTTAAGACAATTCTACAGCTGGTATTTTATCATTGTAGTTGGGCAGATACAACAGTGGATCAATGATTATCTTCTTACTTGATCATAGATTATATTATAGTGACATGACTGGTAATTTACATGCTATTTATGTTTTCTCAAGGATTCACCTCTCTCATTGAATCCACATATATATTGTGTCTCTCTTTTTGGAGTCTAGAGATGGGATGGATTGCAGCTACAACATTTCCTTTTTTTTATGTGTTGAAGATATCTGACACAGTATTTCAGTTTGGATGCATAAGGATTGGATGGGTTACATAATATTTCATAAGTTTTGCTCCAGACTTTGTTTTTTTTAAGGAAAACTGTAATATCTCTATTACCTATAAGTATGGCAGAAGTATATTGATGCAAGATTTTATCCTTATACACTATTGGTTTTGCTCCATTTTTTAGGATTAGTTCTTTTTATTTACTATAAAATTTGTTTTTGATGTCTTATTTCCACTGTTTAGCATTAGTTCTTATGTTAGTGACTATTATTGATCATGATATATATAATCTTCATGTGTATCGACCTGTGTTCCCACTTCCCAGATCTAAGTGCGTTGAATGTTGATACTTTGATTATGTCTATAGCATATGAGTATTGAAAGGGAGATGTTCCCAATTGAAGCATGCACAGATTATATATGCAGAGGTAGAGTGAAAATCAAACATAGGAAATACAACCAAAGATTGTTGCTTCAGATATTATATAAAATATTGTTGTTTCCACCACCACCAACAATTAACATCTATCTTAGAATAAATTTCCAATGTTGGTGAATGGAGAAGGTCATAGGTGCATAAAGACCAGGGGAGGGAATTCATTATGTATTGTTTAAATTGCAATTTTATTATTCTATTGAATGCCATTTTTCGTAATGACCTGTGACCTCGCCCATCTTCAAGCTTGTTCTGTTGAATGCCAT
Source organism: Pseudotsuga menziesii (assembly GCA_001517045.1). NCBI lineage: Eukaryota > Viridiplantae > Streptophyta > Pinopsida > Pinales > Pinaceae > Pseudotsuga > Pseudotsuga menziesii. Next base: position 179,156 of record LPNX010257236.1, on the reverse strand, counting down.
TTTTTGGTCCACAAAAAGTCAAATCAAAGAGAGAAGACATTAGCTAGTAGCTGGTAGTTAAAAACTTTATTCTGGGGAAGATGCCAAAATAGAAGTTCGTGTTCATCTTTCAAGAATTTTTAAAAACCTTTTCACCTGTTTTTCACATCAAATCAACCTATCTTCACACTCCTTTGAGTTTTTTTAATATAAATCATTATTCAATCATATTATTTAATGTTTTAAGTTTTACAGTTTTAGATGAAGTTGGTTTGGCTTGGCATTAATATCATTGTGATTGTATTGTTGCGTTCTTTCCCTACCTATCCGAGTCTTATTCCTGGTGGTTTACTAAGTTAATTAGACTCTTTTAACACCTTTGGTACAATTTGGTACCTTCGGATTTGTTTTCGCAGCACTTCGGTACTATGCCTTGGCACTTCAACACTTTGACACTTTGGCACTCTGCACTTCGGCATTTTGGCTCAAGGTACTAATCCTTTCATCAAGGAGGGTTGCTCTTTCTTCTCTTGGGTGAGGTCATAGGTGCAAAATGAATGCCCTCCCCTTTCCAATACACTTTATATATTTTTCCATTTCATTTATTTAATATTTGTATGTGATGCATACAGGAACCCTGATTTAAGAACACCCCATCCCAATCGCCATATTGGAACCAATTCAGGGATCAAAATATAGCAAATTGTTCCCACGTGCAGGTGCCACAAGTTTCATTTTCAAACTTTTTTGTGTCATAAATTTAATTGAAATGCATTATTTTTTACAATAATTTTTTAATGAAGTGTGCAATTAATGTGTTATTGTCATTTGAAATGTGAGTTTTTTTAGAATCCCTTCATCATAGAAGAGAAAAATGAATAAATAACCTTCTAACTGAAATTAAGACCAGGCCTTCAAATTTGATCCATGGTCCCAGTAACCAATACTAAATCGATAGATCTTGGCTGACAACTGGAAAAACGTTGTGTTCAAGAAATCTAAATAAGTACCAATATTTAGGTAGTACATATCACATCATATATTTCAAAAGTAGTACTAGAGATTATTAGTTCAATCACGATTAACTTTGAAGAATGTTTATGATGAAATCTGTAAATAATTATTATTTATTTAATTGATGTTATGTAGTGGTCTCTCCGTTGCATGATACTTTGTATCCTAGTAGCATATTTAGTGCAAATCAAGGTGGCATGGAGATTCTTGTCACTCGACTGGCTTGGTTTTCTCTGCATCATTTATCAATTCACAATGACAACCTTCAATTATCTTGTGAAGCTAAAAAAAATACAATCATAGCATTACACAACTAACGTCATGAATTAACATTAACAAACAACTAACCTCATCAATTATGATGACTCGGCTTCAATCCATTCAAATTTACTCAATCTTCTCAACAGAAAAAGTATAGTCATACTACACATATTACTAACCAAATACCATATTACAACGAGGAGATAACCCATGGACATGTTAAAAACATTGAAGCAAACCGTAGAACACCAAAGAGAATAGTGTGATGATTA
>LPNX010257236.1:131051-177157 GCA_001517045.1 Pseudotsuga menziesii | reverse complement strand
TTAACCATTGCACCCACACTACCATCGTTATCCATGGCCCGCATGGTCGTGTCGGTTCAGTCCCCTAAGTTGCATGGCAATGCATAGTCTAAATGTCTTGTGGCTTGCTTGGGGTGNTTAACCATTGCACCCACACTACCATCGTTATCCATGGCCCGCATGGTCGTGTCGGTTCAGTCCCCTAAGTTGCATGGCAATGCATAGTCTAAATGTCTTGTGGCTTGCTTGGGATGCCTGATGCATGGTGTGAACGTGGCATATTTTTATTTTCGAAGCACTTAGGGCATCGACAGGGACTGAGATGTCGTGCAACACTTGTTACCGCTTGCTCCAACCAATATCTTTTATGGGATATCTCTATTAACTATTTAAATGTTAAAATTTGAACAGTTATATAACCCATTAGGCAAAGATCTCCCACACTATAAATATAGTATATGCAATGTTGTGTGACATAAAACAGATGCAATGCTAAATTTTGGAGTGCCAAAAGGAAAATCATATTGCCAATAAATTTCCAAAAGGCCATAGATCAAGAACATAGGACTCTAATATAGATAAGATGTTGTTTGACACATTTGCGCTATGTGCTCCTATGTCAGCGAGGGTTTGAAACAACCAACTCACCATAGTTCACATTTGTAAACAACATCTAAAAATGGTGGTACAGATGGAAACATTTTCCATGGATGGTTGTAATGGTCACAATCCATCCAGAGAGACACATTTGTCCCTTCATTTCCCTGACAAATGGATGGAGCATGCATGAACTAGAGGCCATGTGTTTGCCTCGCCATTTTACTTGCAATCTTGTTTTTATCTGTAGGAATTTCCATTCCATTATGCAAGAAAGGGTACTAATCAAAGAAAAAAATGAAGAAATTTAGTAAAGCGCAAAGTACATTTCTTAGATAGCATGAATTATTTTGTGAAACATATCACCCATTCTTCCTCCTCATCTGGATATGAAGTTGTAATTGCATTATTTGCTGCATTAATATCCACCAAGGTTTCGGTTTCTTAACAAGTGTAGGAATAGTTGTAATGCACATAATACATTGATGAATTAATGTGCTTGTAATAAAATCACGAACCAAGTCTCCACCATGACCAAATTTTGTGAGGGAGGAAAGCATAATGATGCACAAGGTTTAGGTAATCCAAAAGAGATATGTGACCAAAGTTTCTATATCTTACAAATGCACGCAAATAGAACAAAGGTTCCTACACCTAGTAGGATCAGGTCGCCCAGCTAAGATAGAGGAATTGTGTTATAGTCCAAACATGTAGTATACTTACTAGATCGTCATATTTTGTGCTTATGATATCTTATTTGGTTGTTGGCTACGACATCTTCAACAAACCGAGAAACCCTTTGAAGCGGATCTCGATAAAGGGATTATTGAAGGGAAGGGAGAAGAAGAGGAGATGCTCATGGCAGTTAGGACTGTTGTAGCATTCCTTTCAAAGAAGCATGTTGATATCCCATGGAGTGTAGAGTTGGTTTCCATGCTTACATAATTGCATAGTTTCTAGTAGGTTCAGCTTTTGGGTAGTTTTGATTGTTTTTCTAATTGGTAAAAGAACTCATATATTGCTTTTTGATGAAGCTCTATGGTGTGGGGTACCAGACACCAGCTGTGGAATTTTGAATAGTATTTTCCTCATATGTTGCTTCATTAAACTGCTAAGTGTGTGTTTGGAAAAAAAGAGAGTAAGGAATAAGGTTGATATTTCATGTAAGTTTATTTTCAAATCTATATAGAAGTTAATGACTAAGAAACAAGTTTAGATGGTGGCATATCGTCATTTTTATGGATACAATGGTTCAAGCTTTAAGAGTAGTGCTAAGAAGATATACACATATTTTTTCCTAATTCCACCAATTCCAAGAGAGGATTGCCCAAAGGCTTGGCAGTTGGGTGTAAGCTTTGCAGCTGACTACATTACAGGTAAGTCAATTTCTATATTTCTATGATTACAACAATTTGAATTAATCTAGTTGAAACTATGGGAAATATATGTATCTAGGTTAATGTAAGTTAATTCCAAATCTTTCATAATTTTTTTGCGTAGGTTGGATAATATCTTCAACAGAGAGAGGATATTTGTTTGTAGGTTTCACATTGGCCGCCTACACTATTCTATCTATGTTATGGTAGGCACATCTCTCTTCTGTTCTTTTGATAAATTAACTAGCTCTTCTGATAAATTCCTTAGCCATAACTATATGATTAGAAAGCTAATAAATGGTTAGTTGTGCATTAAGCAAGAAGGAAACGAACTGGCTCAACAACTAACCAAACTAGCATGGCACATGGTACTAACTAAAGCTATCTATCGACACAACAAATACAGACTAAGATAATAAAAGCAAAGACAAATAGGAAGACTACATATATCATATTAAAATCCATACTTATATCAAGATCCAAATCCAGATGCACCAGTAGCAAAGAGAGCAACTTCCAAGCAAGCAGAAGCACATATATCTGGAGCAAAGCAAGCATCGTCGATAACAATGACGGTTATAGGTGCAGATCGAGATAAGCAAGCAAATGATACACATTGTAGCAATTTACCAGAGGATAGAAGCATATGACAACAAATGGTGCAACGGTGGAGTAGAAATGACAACAACAAGATAGCTGGCAAGAAGCATTGCCAAGCTTTTTAAATGCTCTCATTAAAAAACACTTACATTACCAAGAAGTCCATTATCGCTTTGACAATAAGACCCAAAATCTATCAACCAATAACATTGGAGTGAAATGTTAGAAAACTTTAGATACCATTAGTACATGAAATCATGATTTTCCAAAATTTGGATAAAATGAAAAGGATACACTGCTCTTCGGTTGGTATAATAAGGCTTCCTCTTGGTGGGTAAATTTGATATTAAAGGTAGCATCATTGACTAAATGGAAATCATTCTTAAGATTAAAGACATATGTCGTACTATGAGTTGCCATGGTATTTATCAAAGATATAATATCAACAACAAAATAGTACACTTCATAAATTATAAAATAAAGTAAAGAAAAAAAGAAAAGAAAAAAAGTAACATTGTATATTATTGTCACAAATCAATCAATATTTTAAAAGTAAATGTTGATTTTCTTTTCATTTTATTTATTTATTTATTGAAATCTATTGTAATGAGTGTCCATCCCTACAACCTTCTCATGATAACCCTTAAAAGTCGAGGGAACACTATTCAGTGATGGAAGATTTAAAGTTAACAAAGTGTGTGAAGTATTTGGCCTTAAAAAGACTTGACCTTATCTTGAAATAATTAGACTTGACCTTATCTTGAAATAATTATACCTTTATAGAGTTACACAACATTTGTTCCACTAATTCAACCATCAATCAACATTTAATGACCTTATCTTGAAATAATTATACATTTATAGAGTTACACAACATTTGTTCCACTAATTCAACCATCAATCAACATTTAATGATGATGGTGAAAGAGACTGAAGCTCCCTCGTTGGTGTGATGTGCTATTATCATAATTGTGATACTTCTATTGTATTGTCCTATTTTAGCTATCATTCTAATACATAGTGTATTTTCCTATTTTACCTATCATTCTTTTACATAGTATATTTTCCTATTTGACTTATCATTCTATTACATAGTGTATTGTCCTATTTGACCTATCATTCTATGACATGTTCTATCACAAGTGTGCAATATGTCGGGGTAACATTATGAAGTAACTTCTCATAACTTCATCCGAGGCACAACGTTATTATTATTATTAGAGGCACAACGTTATTATTATTATGTTGGTAAACTCCATGAACTCTATAGTAGCGTTTTCCACCATGTTGGAATGTAGTCATGGGATAGGTAAAAGGTAATATAACCACCATGGATTTTATAGAATATTGTGTTCACTATTTTCAATCCCTTTACCCTTTCTTCAAGTGTACGGTCGAATTCTACAAGATATTAACATCATTTCTAATGATTCTTCGTGACAGTTGCCTTGGAGGAAGCACTATCCTAAAGGGCACACATGCATATGTTAGTGGGTGTACCAAGGGAAATAACTATGTTGGAGGAATCTCTTGGAAATGCCACTATTTAGCTTGAGAGATAGAAAATTATCTTGAGAATCCCTTTGTACGATTTCCCATATACACAATCTGACTAACACCATGTGGTCCATTAAGGGATTGCTGCAACGTTTAATGCCATATATGAGTAATGGACAACAACCCCCATGACACTATGTGCATAGTGTTTATAGTTATGGAGTAAGCTAGCTCGGGAGCAATCCTCCCTCATTGGACGGAGGAGGAGCAAAGTCGGCGTTGACTTTGCTCCTCCTCCGTCGGATGGAGGGAGGATTGCTCCCGAGCTAGCTCACTCCTATATTTATTGTTTGTATTCATGACAATCTCTCCTCGCATATTAAATCATTCTACCACTTGCACAACTATGTGAAAAAAAATGTTGTTGGCTTCCCTTCTTCATCAATTTACCTTCGCAAGTGATTTGATTTGGAAGGCATCACATACTCTAGCAAGGACAATAATGCATGGCCAACGAAAGCCTATCATCGTGGCATCTCCACCGTGTTCATCTACTTTTTATATGCAAGTTTTGACAAATGTTAGTGTCTTAACAGAAAACAGCCTAGTCTTAAACATTAGATTACATTATATGATAGGTGATTTTTTTATGAAATATGATGATAAATTATGCAAATGAGGTTATTCATTAGTGTTATTTTTTCATGAGCTATAACTATTTATAAGTTTTGTGTGTCCAACCCAAGTGACAACGCATTCAAATAAAAACTCATGCAACATAGCCGAGGCAAACCTTTTGATTACAATGCATGTATACCCTCACTTTGACGGTTATGTGTTAGAGTAGCAATCATGAGATGCATATTATCACTACAACAAAACTATGTCATTAACGTCCCTTTTAGCTTCATTTTGTATTTTCAATAGTCTTTTTAGTGTTTTGTTTTGTAATTTTTATGAAAGGTTGGTATTGTTTCACTAAACAATGCTAAAGTTGACATTGGTTCATGATTTGGAGCTAAACTTTGCACTATGAGTGTTAGTTTAGTACGAACTTTAGCGTCAATTTTTCTGAGTAACTAAATAATAGGGGGGGGGGGGGGGATTTTCAAAAAGAAATTTAAGAAAATCAAGGGCTACAAATTAGCCTCACTTGTCTCAATCCTCATGAATGTTAGAGTAATTCTATTATTTTAATCAAAATCTCATGTTTTCCCTCATAGAACTCCCTCAAAACCTACTCTTTCATTATCTTCTAATTCCCCTTTTAGGCTCTCTTCTCTTCTCCCCCATTTCCGTTTCTCCCTTAGGGTTTCCTCTCTTAATGTTTCATCCTCATGGAGGCTACGATTATGGTTTAATGGCGGCATCTCCATGAGGGAGGTAATGGATTATCCCGTCTTTATCCTCCTTCCTTTCTCTTTTACTTTTCTTTTTCTTTTAATTATTTGCAAATGTTTATTCTTGTTTGTTGTTGTAGGTTTAATGATTTCATACATGGAGATTAAGGCTTCATGGAAGAACCTCCATGACAAAGTTAATGACTTATCCCTTCCCTTCTCCTCCTTCCCTCCTTTTTATTTTACTTTATTGATTTTCAAATGTTTATTGTTCTTTTCTTGTTCAAGTTTACAGTTTCATGCATGGAGGCTAGGGCTTCATGGACGAAACTTCATACAAAAGGTAATGGGTTCTCCCTTCCCTTCTCCTCCTTCCATCCTCTTTTAGTTTGTTATTCCTTTATTGGTTTGCTAATGTTTATATTGTTGTTACAATTTTAATGGAGAAATAAGAAAAAAATTAATGGCACTTTGGGGGTTATATTTAACGCTGAGATCTAGTTCATGGGTGTATCCTAAGGAAGACCCTTACATTCTTGTAAGGAGATTTGGGTTCAAATCTTGGCACCCATTTATCTCTTATTACTTACTTTTATCTTTGTATTAAATGTTAATATTTATCTAAGATCTACATAATTAACTTGTTTGCATGCATATGTTATGCTAGTTTCAAATCAAATCTGCACTCTTAATGGTGGATTTATATTAGAATGTAGATCAACTAGAGTTTTTTCCTTTTTGCAAGTGATCTAGGTTCATATCCCGACATTCTCTTACCATTTTCCATTTTGTTTCCCGTAAATTATAATTTTCACTAGGTTAGGCTAGTCTTAGTTTAGATGTGCACTTTTAATGGCATATTTTTGTGCAAATGTAGCTCAAGTAAAGATGTTTCCTTTCGGCAAGTGACCTGGGTTCAAATCTCAACATTTCCTTACCATTTTTCATTTTTTACCATAAATTTCTTTTATTTTCATAAATTATAATTGGTAGATAGTTAATGGTAAAGTTGAAGCTAAACATGACACTAAAGTCAATGCTAAAGTTATGTGCTAAATACGAAACATAATTTAACACCAACTTTAGTGCCAAAAAAAATGCTCCAATTTGGAAAATTAATGTGCTTAAATTCGATGATAAATTCAATGTTAATGACCTATTTTTCTTATTACATTCATACACAAAACAAGCATGTCACTACATAAACCATTATAATCTCTTCAATAGAAAAGCAAAGGAACTCTTTTAATCAAATTGTCAATGTGTTTTAATAAAGGCACTTGGCAAGGACTTCTCAAGATGGAAATACTTTGAAGTCGCTACATTGCCATGATCATAGGGAAATAAAGAACACTTTATGGCTATCAACCTAAACCTCAATTCAAAGTAAAGGTAAAATCTATTTGGTTATAGACATTCACACATAATTCAAGAAATAGGGTCAGTCCAATAAAACATTTGAACAAAAAAACTATGTACCAGAATTATGAGCATAAATACTTGCACTACATTGAGAGAACCATTCCTAGAGAAAACATGATGAACAAAGGAATATACAACCATCAAATGATCATAATATAAACCAAGGAATCCATTAACAATGTTGGAAGCAAGAGGATGTTTGAAAGCACTCCATCTATAAATGCTAAGCTAACTCAAAATATTCACATGCCATTAAAATATGACTTGTCACCCCACTGAACTTCAAAGCATGACTTCAATAACCATGAGTCAAATTCTTTACGTGAAAAACACAATAGCAATGATTGACACAAGCACATTCCATGATTCTTTAAACCTATCAACAAATCCTTTAAAGGCGAGATGCACTATCATAGTACTTATATCTACCTTGAGTGTCAATATAGAGAGGATGCATCCACATGCATAGAATAACACTAAGAAAGGACATTTGAATACCTACAATATCTTCCACATTCATCAACCTTGACATGCAAGCAATTAAAAACCAAAGACATGAAGTGAACTAATCATTTTATTGCTCAATCAATCGAGGCCACTTTCATGAAAAGAAATCTTAGGTAAGGAGTGAGTTCTACCATATTTGCACTTTTGATGAGAACATCATTACAAGAGACGTTCATTAAAATTTACATTGGTGGCTCACAACCCAGGCATTATTATGTTAATCACTGAAGAAACTATGCAATAGCTCAAGATCATGTAAAATTGCACAATCACGCACAAGAATGATCATCATACCTAGAATCCAAACACGTATGGCATTGCACAACTATCCTTATATGCACAAGAATATAAACATGGGACTATAAGGAATTATCAATCCAATCATCAATCAAAAAACTCAATGAAGCAATTGTGATCAACTAACAATGCAAATTCAAATCGTCTAAAAGATAATTTGTTATCAACACACACATATAATAAGATTTGGTCAATCAAGTAAAGACCTAAAAAGAAAGAGAACACCATAATCTAAACCATAAAAACAAAACTTGAAATAATTTAGAATCACCAATTACATCCAAAACTTAACTCACAAAAATAATTAGCTACATTTAATGAAGCTTACAAAAAAAATTAGAGAACACATGCCCTAAGAACTAGATCTTTAAGTCAAGGTAAAACATAGTGGGTAATAATATCACATATTGTAAGGCAAACACAAATGATTGCATATAGAAGCTTCATATAATACAAACTTCGGTAAATCAAGAGTGAAAAACACTATTATAGAAGAGGGTGATGTAAAGGCTAAAGGATGGCCATTATATCGTTATTCTCTCAAAACATTCATGGTATTCCTAGCATAAGAGTTCCTCTTAGTTGGTAGATGTGATGCAAAGGTGGCATCTATGATTAGATAGAAAACATACTTAGGGCTAGTGGAATATATCATACTATAAGCTTATGCCAAAGGGACATATTTCATTAGATGGAAAACATCTTTAGGACTAGTGGAATATGTCGTCATACTATGCCAGCTTATACCAAAGGTGGCATCTTTAATTAGATGGAAAACATCCTTAAGCATAGTGGAATATGTCATACTATGCCAACTTCCAAAGGTGGCATCTTTTATTAGATGGAAAACATCCTTAGGGATAGTGCAATATGTCATACTATGAGAATTTATAATATTGATTGAAACTATAACATGATCATGGAAACTATTACAAAAGAGTTGGGTAGATTTCATGTCAAAGGTACCATCTGGTTGGGTAGATTTGATGTGAGAGGTACCCTCTTTGATTATATGGAAAACATCCGTAGGGCTAGGGAAATATGTCATTTTAGGAACTTTTCATAACATTGATTGAAAATATAATATGAGCAAGAAAACTATTACATCAAAGGAATAAGAAATAAATAAAATCTTGCTCGCAATCTATGTGAGGTATTTGACCTTAAAATGACTCATTTTATTTTTTTGTCATTTTAGGAACTTTTCATAACATTGATTGAAAATATATTATGAGCAAGAAAACTGTTACATCAAAGGAATAAGAAATAAATAAAATCTTGCTCACAAGCTATGTGAGGTATTTGACCTTAAAATGACTCATTTTATTTTTTTTAAATGAAATGATATCTAGTTATTTATATTTATTTTTTTATATAATTTAATATTGTATATTTTATTATAAAATAATTTTTGTAATTAGAACTAAGAGAAGAGTTTCTATTAAAATATGGGTTGTGTTTGAAATGTGTAACTATTAAAACAGAGTTTAAAAAAAGGCCATTTTTTACAACAAAAAACTAGAATTCTTAACTTCTTTATCTGAATTCCTAATTACATTGTTTATAATGTTTATTTTGTCTGTTAAACTAGTATAAACTATGATAAAAGACTTTCCAAGATACTTGATTTTACAATACATTGTTAGTTTTTAGCACTTGGGTTTCCACACTTCTTTGTAAGAGCTGTGGGCTGGCATGCACTATCGTCCCTTTGTTGCAGATGGGTATATCTTTGATCCATTGATTCCTCCTCTTTGTCTTCATGATGATACTCCTTCCTTAAGCCCACTAACACTTCAGCTGTCGAATTTACCCTGTAGATTTGGGGAGCCAACTCTTTTCTTAGATGCTTAGTTTCACGCTGCATATTATGAGAGTGATCCTCATGTTCCTTGATTCTTCCTTTCAGAATTTGAATCTTAGAAGCCATTAACATGTTTTTGTTTGTTTTCTTCTCTAACTAACTGGCTAAATCATTCTATTGCTAGCAAATATATTGGATCTCCCCTTCGGTTCTCCTTTCCAAATCCTTCTTCCAATTATCCAATTGACTGGAGAAAAACTCGATGGAGTTCTAGACTTCATCAATTCAACGCTCACACCTAGACCAAATTATGCTATAAATATTTATTGGGCCTCCCTTGTCTTTATCGAACTCAAGGACAATTCATAGAGTTTCTCACCTATTACCAATTGGTAGACTCAAATTTTTTGGTCACCTTATCGAATTAATATTGGTTCCTTTAATCATCTCCCCAAATCCTTTCTTATGATCATTCACATGCATAAGGTTTCGCCTATCCTCCATCCTCTCAGACTGCAACTTATGAGAGTATTGATTATCTAATCATCTTTTATTACTTAATGAAATTGTACACAAGGGAGTGATGAAAACCATGCGTCGATAATGGAGGGTACACCAAACTCAATTTATCGACTTGACGCCACCTCGATATTCCATGATGGATTAATTAATGCTTAATCAGACGTTAGGGAATGGGGGTAGAGAAAGAGCCCCCCTCCAATTGAAGCATCTTGATGGTTAGTGGCATGTCAAGTTTGTTTGGGGATCATCCTTTTAATTTAGATTTCTCTTGATGTGAAGAAAACTAATATCCTTAAACTACTTTAGATTTCTTTCAACAAAGTTTTCCTATTATTACATTTTTGGGATAGGCTTCTTAATAAAGCCTTGGATAAATAATTTTAATTCTCCAATTATCGTAAACTTTACACTTCCTTTTACCTTTACCAATCCATATCTTTCCAAAAAGCTAGAACCTCTACTCTCTCTCTTTTTTTTTTAAATACTCCAAAAAAGTCAATAAGTGTTCCTCTCATAGTAAATAAATAAGTCAATGAGTGTTCTCTTCATCAAGGACAGGCTTTTTTCTTCCTAAAGAAAAATTCAATGAGTGTTCTCTTCATAGTAAATTATTACTTTACATATTAACAAAATGTTTTTAAACATATTCATTAAAATATAACGTTAACCTAATACATAAGAATATTAAATGATTATTTTATCAAATTGATATAGTTTCTTTGCTCCACTCCCTTTAACTTCTTATAATAAAAAAACGTGGGTTTGACACCAAATCATTTTAAAGTATACTTCTTCGAGCATGGAGGTATACCTTGGTTATCATCTCAAGCCTCTAGGGTATAAGGTAAGTGACTGGCACTGGCTGATTCAGAAATTTGAAAGCAAAATCTCTCACTGGGCACATAAGCTCCTCTCCCTTGGTGGTCGTCTGATCCTTGTTCAAGTTGTTCTATCTAGTATACCGGTCTATTGGTTGGGCCTTGCGCCAATACCGGTCTCTGTTATTAATAAACTTAGAAGCTTGGCCTTCGATTTTTTATGGGGCTCCTCTGGCAATAGACACCGCTATCATCTTGTTAGCTGGAAGACGCTTTCCTTGCCGAAAGAGCATGGAGGCTGGGGTATAAAGAATTTATTCTAGTTCAGTATTGCTCTCAGATTAAAAAATCTATGGTTAGTGCTTCGAAATGAGGGATTATGGCATCGTGTTATCCTCAGCAAATACTTGAAAAAATAGTCTGTCGTTTCATGGCTCAGAGATAAGAAATTTGGCAATCGTGGAGTATCAGTTTTCTGGAGAGGGTTCTTACAAACCCTCCCGTGGCTTGGCAGATGTCTTGCATGGCAAGTGGGTAATGGTGAACAAACGCTAATTGGAATTGATCCTATTATCGGAATTCCTGATACTTTGTGTTGTCATGTCGGGTTTCTTGAGTTTTTGGAAGACTTGGACATTGTCTCTCTCTCTCAAGCCCGTAACACCCTCCCGGGATCTCAGTACTGTTACTCAACCGAGGATCTCTGTGTATCTGGAGATTGGAAATTAGCTTGGGACTCATTTACACGCAACTTGGAGTTGGGTGGCATTCGTCTTCATACACAAGATGATACACTGATGTGGACTTATAATAAGAATGATGGCTCAATTTCAGCAAAACTGGTTTATGAGTGTATTGTTGCTAACTCATCTCCCCCGGCTGACAGCAGTGTACTAAAACATATTTGGTCAGGATCTCTACCCAGAAAAATATGTTGTTTTGTATGGCTGGCCCTGATGAACAAACTTCTCACCTGGGATAATCTCCAGAAGAGAGGGTGGACTGGACCTGGGATTTGTGCCCTATGTAGTAAGGATGTTGATAGCGTCCAACATTTATTTTTTCACTGCCCTGTTTGGAGGAATCTGATCACTTGCCTAATGGAACAGTACAATATCACTCTCGACCTCCACACTGAGGATCTCTGCTCTTTCTTGGAAAAATGGACTGATTATTTCTCTATCCACTCAGCATTATGTTATCTCCCTTACCTAGCTATGTGGACTATTTGGAAAGCGAGAAACATTTATATTTTTGAAGGGAAAAAACTTACTGTCATCAGCCTTCTTCATCAGATTGCTTATCTTTCACAACTGTACTGCCCATCGATCATTAAGGTAAAAAAAGCTAGATCCTTGGGCATGGGTCATGTTATCCACTACCCATGTGGTTTCTTCGACGGGGCTTCAACAAAGAAGGTAGGGGGAGTTGGTTTCTGTCTGATGTTGAATGAGTCTCATCACCTCAAATTTGCATTGGGGGCTGGTCCATGCACCAACACTAAAGCAGAACTTATAGGGCTCTGGGCCCTCATGCATACAGCCCAAATGATGGGGATACCCAAGCTCAGGATATTTGGCGATTCTCTTGTCATTATCAACTCGAAAAAGGGTACATCCTCCCTCACACGACCGGAACTCTATCATTGGTGTAGGGATACTAGGAAGCTATGCTCTTGCTTTCTAGAGTTGACATTCTACCATATCTACTGTGAATTTAATCAACTTGAAGATTGCCTCTCTAAAAAAGCTCTTTCTTTGGCTCCGAGATCTGGTTATTTCTCGGAATTTATTGAAGGTCATTTGACCTCTCAGGATTGTTTTGTGCTCTTTTGAGCTAGGTGCGGGAGCATGTTCTCCCCTTTATCCACTACACCACTTTTCGATTTGTTATGGAGCAGGCTCCTTTTAGACTGTTGTTCTGCTCTCTTTAGTTCACGGTAGATATCGTATGAGTGGCAGCTTATACTAATGGGATACTGTATTGTTGGTGAACTTCTCCCCCATGCTGATTAGTCGTTATGAGGCTCATTCTCGATATAGACTAATTGGTTTCTTATGGATCTTTCTTTCACGATTGTAACCCAGCTTTTGGGTACGACACAATAGATGTCCTTTGATTCATTAATGAATATCAAAAACAGGCTTTTTTCTTCTGAAAAAAAAGTATACTTCTTCGAGACACATAAAAAATAAAATATCACTACAACAAAAACATCTTAAAAAAATTATACTCACATGAAACAACCCTATATTCAATATATTACATCATTACTATTTGAAATTCCAAAACCTTGCAAACATGTTATTCATAATCTTCTACCCATAACTTGGGTCCCACAATGTAAAGACACTTTTTCATTATTTTTGCTCTTGCTTTTTTATTACTCTCTAAGATGTGGAAAATTTCCCTTCAAATTTGGGAGAGGGGCCCTTTATATATTCCCCTCTTCTAGCACATGGCCTTAGCGCTATGCAATTTTTCTATTTTATTTTTCAAGTTTTTTTTAAATGACGTGCACTTCCATATTTCATTTATATTTTTATGGTCTTGTGTGCATTAATTTTGTTAAGTTTTATTTCCTTGGCATTACATGTTAATTTTTTGTTGCAATTGTTTAGATTAATATCATATTTATTTATTTAATCATTTTAATTAATTAAATGAAATAAAATATTAATTGTTATTAATTTAATCGTTGAGTACTTGTTTTATTGACATGGAAGATGAGGTTTATGGTTTAGTAGTTTCTAGGTTAAATTTGTCTATATATTAAATGTTTGTTTTTCACTAAAGTATTAATGATGTTTTAAGTGAGCTTAGCTTGTATTTTTGAAATAAACATTATTATTAATATTTCCATATATGTATTTCTTTCTCTTCAAGATGAAACCATTTCAACATTACTAAAATAATCTCCCATCTAGGCTATATTCATTATTCATGTAGTTTTCCACATTAGTTATTCTCCTCTCCGTTGCATAAAATACCACACCTATACAATTTAAAATTTATGAAAAGGGTCTTACACTCTAAAATAATCTCATCTAAGCTACATATACTTTTCCACATTAGTTATTATCCTTTCTCGTTGCATAATATACAACACTCATACAATTTAACATTTATGAAAAGGATCCTACCACACTCATACAATTTAACATCTATGAAAAGGATCCTACAGTCTCGAATCATATATCAAGAACTACACCATCAAATAATGCTTAACTAAACATAAACTAAATTCACCATCATATTTTAACTTAACAACTTAATCCACCATGTATTATCAAAGTTTGCTTTCACTTGCATAATGATACTTCCATTGTAATACATATATAAATCTAATAGAAGTCAAATACATATAAGTGATTAATAGTGATATACTAATAATATTCTATACATATAAGTGATTAATAGTGATATATTAATAATGTTTTAGGTGAGATTAATTTGTGTATTTGGAAAATAGATATTTATTATTTATTTTCATATAGGAACACTTTCTTCCCTTGAAAATGCAACCATCTCAACACTACCAAAATAATCTCCCATTAGCCACACATAATTTTTCCCTTCCCCGTCGCATAGTATACCACACCCATACAATTTAATGACTATGAAAGGGGGTTTTACCCTTTGGACACATATATTGAGAATCGCACCATCCTGTGAGACTTATCTAAACATAAAATAAAGACCATAATCAAATTTTGCCTTAGCAAATTAGTCTGATGATAGTCTTATTTAAGATCAACTTAGAGAACACGACTACTCCTTTCATTCAATCATACATGCCATCTATTCGAGCAAGTATATGTTCTTAATCATGGCCTTATTCAACATCTGACAATCTATACATAATCAAAGTGGCTAGGCGTGCCATGGTAGTACTTTTTGTTATGATGTCTTTACAATCCGCATTTTTAGGACATGGAATGAGGAGAACTTTCACCCAATAATAAGATATTAATTGGAGTGGCTAAGCATGCCAGGGTAGTACTTTTTGTAATGACGCCTTTACAATCCTCCTTTCCGGGACATGGAATGAGGGCCACTTTGACTTAATTGATGGTACTTCTAAAGTAATATATATATATATATATATATATATATATATATATATATATATAAAGACACACACACACATATACATTTATCAATTTATATACGCATAAGTGATGAATACAAATACATAAACCATGAGTCCACACACATTATAATCCAATGTGCACATATCATTGGCTTAGACATCTATATATCCATGTGTTCATATTATCATGCATATACAAAATATCAACACTAATTAGACCTAAGAGAGATTAACCCTAAAAATATGTGTAGCAATGCATAATTCATAATTACATAATCATATGCGAAAACATATAATTAAGATACATATTAACCAAAGTCAACTTGCATGGTAAGAAAATGTGTAGTATGGCATACACCTTTCTTTTGTAAAAACTTCATAATCCTTAAGTTCATTGAAAAAGATAAGCAAACTTGAAAAACATTGCATCTATATCCCCATAGGTAGTGGTCCTAGTATATGGGTCCCATGCCATTATATCGACACCTAATACATGAACCAACATCAAAAAAAATTATTTCACTGCTTTAAGATCAAACCAACTTAGATTTGAAACATTCCTTGTATGTCTTCTGAAGTTTGAACCAATCCGTCATATGGAACCATCGGATATAACATCTCAAAACATCATGTACATATGGTAACGAGGCAAGGTGATAGGTAATGGTCCCTGTCCTCCATAGCATTAATGGTCATGTGAACCAAGTAAAGAGAATGGTATCCTTTATAAACCTTATAGTGTTCTTGTTTGGTCTAATATCAATAAAATTCTTATTTCTGATGTCAAATTTTATGTTTATTTTATGTGAACCCTTTTCTCAATTATTCACTACTTTCAATCTCTTTGTAGTTTGGGTCACTTATTTCTCCATTTCTTTCAAATTAGTTATCAACCTATAATAACTTATTCTTACAACTATCACATTCCAAGGGGTTCCTACATAGTATACCATACAAGAATATCAACCTATAATAACTTATTCTTACAACTATCACATTCCAAGGGGTTCCCACATAGTATACCATACAAGAAATTGAATGGTGTTGTTCTAACCAAGCTTCAATATATAGTATTGTATGTTAATTCCATAAGAGGAAGGTACTTCCCACCTATTTTGTTAATCCATGACATACTATTGAGTGTGAGCATGCCACAAATTTTTGTAATTAAAATCCCATAAGTATCACGATATACAAGGTAATAAAATATAATATGATCAAGTTTCGTTGTGTCAAACAAGCCAATTGAAGGTGTATTTGATCAAAGTTGACCCTGTCAATCAATCCTTGGTTATAAATAAGTATAGCCAAGGATGGTATAGGTAAGTTTCTTTTAGATTATGGTTTGAGTTCATCTGTGTGTGTGTGTGTGTGTGTGTGTTGTGCATTACATGATGGTTTATGTTAGTTTTATTTAAGTGATCTGATTTGCTCAGTTAAAAAGTGATTGCCTTGGCGTATTTTGCATATGGATTCTACATAAGCCTCCAACAGTTGGGGCCACTCTAGACTAGAGATAATTTTAAGAACACAACCGAAATTTATATGTATAATAAATGGGCAAATCTTCGTAATATATAGGAAACTTTGAAGACTATTTTATGAATAATATAATATGTATATATATTTTGTTGGCTAATCTTTCACTCTATTATAGAATGTTGTAAAATCTTGGCGAATATTTTACTAAATTATAAGATATTGTAAAATCCTGGCGAATATTTCACTCAATTATAAAATATTCTAAAAAATTGGTTAATCTTTCATCAAATTATAAACCCTTGAAACATCTTGGTAAATATTTTGTTAGGAAGAATTATCTTTTGATTATGCATATTACCAAGGTAGTGCAATAGAAGAGCATATACCAGAGCTCAGTTCTCTCGACTCTTAGACCCTCAAATGAACAAATGCATGAATGAGGAGATGAGGGATTTATTTATACATTTCACAAGCAATATCGGGCCACTCATAACTTGAGGTGTTGGTGAAACACAACTAAACTAACTAGATCCGGGGAAAGTGGGGAATCCATTTTTTATCTCGTCCCTTAATGGTCCAACGGACATGCGAGGACCCAAATCTGGACATACCGACAAACTGATAGAATTGAACACTTTAGACTGTGGAGTGATTATGGAACCCACTTTAGATTGTGGAGTGATTATGGAACCCACGAACCATTATTACAACGTGGAGTACTATCGATACCCACAACCTTAATAGTGTATGAATTCCTAATTAGCTTATTTTCCAAATCCCTCATTTTTAATATAACTCTAAGAAAAAAAATAAGATGCTTATATGTTCATAGATACAAATGCCACTTTTTCCTTTCTTTTGTTGACAATGAAAATATGAATTATGCCATTTGATTTAGAATTTTTAGAGTTAGTTAGAAACTGGCAATGGCTATTAGAAATAATAAAATACACTAACAAGAATAGAAAGCACATTAATGCATCATCACGCATATCGTTAGAACTACTATGTTAAAGACTACATTTCTTAGATAAACTAAGTAGGTGTTTGTATCCATGTCTTTGAAATTTTTGAAAGCATGGAAAATTTGGTAAAATACCATAATGTCTACATCTTAGGTCAAACATGTGTTATACATATTATATACAATCATGATTGAAATGAAGTATCATGTTCCAACTACATTATATATTTATCATACATAACTAGATCCATTTTTGGATGATGATAACAATTACCAATCAAAACAAATCACCAAAAAACATTTTATTTCTGAATGACCCTTACAAAAAACAAATATCATAAAACAAGTACTGAACCCAAAAAATTTAGGTCACAAATAAAATTTACAAACTTGGAAATGTGAAAAAAAACTACCACTCACAAACTTCTCAATACAAATAAAAGAATCTACCAGAACATTTTGGACAACTCTACAATAAGACAACCAAAATAAGGACCATTCCACTGTAGCCCTGTCATTATGATCAGTGTGCATTCATTTATATTACAAACATCTCAAACATCAATAATAATAGACATAAAATATGAACATATACACTCTCATTAATTCCTTAGATCCAATAATAATTGCAGAGCAAGATCCTAATAAAAGCACACTTTAAACAACTAGGTCAAATTCAGTTTAAACATATAAAAACCATGTGGCGTCTCTCCATCAAGAGTAGCATCCACTAACAACATATAAATATCAGTCGATAACATAAACATGACAAGGCATAAAATAAACCATATGTTTTGATCTCTATAACATTGTCATGAAAACAATAGTCCTAGTATAGGATAAAACCCGAATAAAACCGAATGATCCCTAAGAATAAAGAGTAACCTAGAATTCAACAAGCCTCAAAAGGCATCTATGATAATAATAATAAAATGATAAAAGGTAAATTTACAATATAATAATCTGTTGTAACTATGGATAAAAAGCCTGATGCAAGTTTGTATTCTATGATAAATTACATCTAGAACATGACCCTTCAATACCCAAGCCTTCGACAATAGAGATGTTATGCGAAGATTAAAATGTCGAGAAAAATAAGAATGGAAAGTGGAATTGCATGAACTATAACCTTCACCTTGCAAGCGCAATCCAATGTGGGTGAACCATGAATCACTATAGCCTTTATATAGAACAAAATTGCCCCTGATTTTTCCTCCAATACTACAAATTGAGGGATCAAAGAAGGTATCACATGAAATTGACTAAAAATACAGATGAATACTGTTGGGCCCAGAAATGGCCCTTTTTGACCATCCTTAGTTACCTCTTTTTGCCCTATCCTACCCCATTGAGCATGTCAAATAAATTTTTTACCCTCACTCTGCTCTTCAATCCACCAAGGCATGATTGGTTATTGTTTTATTTTATTAATACTTATGATTGTGGTAATCAAGGCTTTATATCTCTCAATATGCTAACATATGATGGTTTATAAAGGTATTTTGAGATATATAGACTGCAGGAAGATCGTGTTGAACATGCTACGAAAAGGATGGGCATTCATCGCTCAAGATGATCGCCATCCATCCTACCATTGCCCAAGGAATACGGTCCCAGTGTATTATCCCAGGAAAAGCTGTACAAAGATAGCTGTAACAGAATGCATCAGACTTGGAGGTCAACAGTGTGTTGCTGCTCGTGTATATCTGTGATTTGAAGATATCATTACTCCTGGGTCGATTAACAGTTTCCCTATATTTCCTATCTTTCATCTTGCCACGTTTGCAATAGCTCTTGTCATTTAGGGTGCCTGAAGATCAGAGATCTTCATGGCTGCCCCATAATAGGGATTGGATGTTATGATTTACATTGTATAAATATGGAGAACTGTTTTGAGCCAGGGGTTGAACCCATAACCAATTCATTGTATTAGCTGTGATTAAGAGTTATGTAATCTATCTGCCTTTTTAATAAAAGGAGTTACTTCAGATCTAAGGGTTTTTAACGTGTGTGAATCGAGCATCTCTGTGTGAAGGCTGGGCCCGCCTTCCCACGGGGATTGCTGAGTTAACTTAGGCATTTTACTTATTCTCTCGTGTGATGTTATGTTAATTTTATTTCTTCACAAGAAGCTGTAACAGTTGTGGATTTATAGTGTTTTATTAATTGCATTTCTTGGAAATCTGTAGTGGCATGGTGTGACAGCCGACTGAGTAGGTAATTATTCTTTATGCAATTTGTGTGGTAGCTATAACAACTCTATTCATCCTTAGATCCTTTATTTGTTTTTTTCATAAATCCTTGCAGTTTGTTCCTTACTTTTATGATTGCAGAATTTCAAGGCTTGTGCGTTGAATTCATAGGACAGTTGAACTCAATTTCTGTACTTTGAATCCCTATATCACATTCAATTCATGTATTTGGATTTCTAGAACAATCATATTAAGATAGTTGGGTTAAGCATTAAGTGATTGGATCAGGATCTCCTTTTTTGCAAAAGTAATCTAGATGTGATTTCATCTTTCAATTTCTAGATTAAGAATAGCAGAGGGTAATTGTGACTGTATTATTTAGAAGGTAACTAGATTAAGTGGATTCTTGGGATGAGCGTAGCTGAATAGAGGATAATATTGTTCATTTACAGCAATTAAGTGTTGAAGCATATATTGTGCATGTTATCCTTGAAATACAAGACTTCCCTGGATTGACAATAAATATTGCACACTCTGTATGTTAGTTGTAATTCACTTGCAGATTGGGTGCCCAACATTTTGGCGTCATTGCCGAGGAAGGATAAAAATTAAACACTATCATTAGTTGCATCCTGTAATTGTTTCTATTCAATCTCTTTTAACTTTTTGTTGGAATGATTTGGGTTGTATGAATACAAGAAGGGTAAAGCTTGATCATCTTCCAACTCCCAAATCCCCACAAAATACTAACAGTGCAAGTGGTCGAGGTCCACAATTGGGCAGAAGAACATTCATTGACGATCTTGTTGACAAAACTGATTCTTCTACCAGGGCGTGCTATCAGGAAACACCTATCAAAAGAATCCCTGTCGATCCTAGGGTTCCAGCGTCAGGATCCACAGTGGAGAACACACAAGCAGCCACAACATCCTCAAATACCCCTGCAGAGGAGGACAAGGTTGGTACAACAGGATCTATTGATCGAAGTCCAATCTATCACATTTACGAAAAGGTTGTAACTGAAGAGGAGTGGACACATTTTCATCAGAAAATCGTTGATCAGTGGAAGAACGAAGAGAAGAGTGAAGAGAAGAATGAAGAGAAGAACGAAGAGGAGAAAACAGAGGAAGGAATGAGTAATAGACACGAATATGACGAGGAAGAAGCGATGGGAGAAAACCATCATCATGAAGATCATTCTCTACTTGAAGGAACGGTGGCTACACTTCAGATCCCAATTCAACAGCCGAAAGGGACAGCCCCTATGAAAAATATATCGCCATCGGTGTTGCCTCGCTTTCATGGAAAAGCGGCAAAGGATCCAGATGAATTTATTTTCGAGTTTGATATCCTCTGTCGCATCTATGACTACATCATCAATGCACAAAAGCTAAAGCTCTTGCCTGGCACTCTGAAGGACAATGCATTACGCTGGTTCATGAGCCTAGGAGGTAGAACCATTACTAATTGGGACAGGATGAAACAAGTGTTCCTGGAAAAATATCAAGAATATTGCAACACCAAGGACAAGAGAGAATAATTGTTTAAAATGGTGCAGAAGGAGGATGAAAGTCTAGAAGATTTTGTAGAGAGGCTTTTATACAATGTGCAAAGAGTTGGACAGACAAACATGGGGTTAGATGTGCTTAAGATAATCATGCTTCGCGAGATTAGGGATGACTGCCTAGATATGTTAAACCTATTAGGAAAGGGGGATACCTCCAAGGATTCTTTCGAGAAGATTGTGGAATTATGTAAAAGATACTCCAAGAAATCTTCCAGGAATAATAGGCGGGACAAACGGGACAAGCTAGAATGCGATGTCTTTGACAGAACTCAGAAGTCATCTAATGGAGGAGCCACTCGTGCAAAGATAGGTAACCTCCTTGAAAATTTCAAAACAGAAATGATGAGCTCTATCTCCTCGAAAATCGATGTCGTGAGGGCAAAGCAAAAACAGGCAGTAGAGGATCTCACACTAGGTGTGTTCTACCCTCGATGTAGAAAGAACCACCCTCTGAAGGAGTGCCCACTCGATAAGGTAGAAGTGTGTCAGTTGTGCGAGCTGAACCATGACACAAAAGAATGCCCGTCACTTCCCCAAGTGAAGGTTGTTCTGCAGGAATCAACTCTAGAGGTGGAACCGGCCTACTTCATTGCACCAAGGAAGCCCTGGTAGCCTCGAAACCAAGGTATGACTCCAGAATCATTTCCATTTTTGAATAACATGAATAATTGGAATAATATGCAAAACGTGAATACATAATTCCCTTCATATTATTATCATTGAAACCCCTCTCAACCTTCAATGCAGAATTATAACTCTTGGAACCCCTGGGTTCAACCACCACACCAACCAACTTCTTGGTCTCCTGGATGGAGGAATTTCCATCCAGGGAACCAGTTTTCTCAACAACCTCCACATCAACAGCAACCATATCCTCCTCAATATCCTCAATATCCTCATCAACAGTCGCAGCTGCAGTTGTAGAACAATTCTACCCCTAATATACCGATACGACCTCAGTTGCCTGCTCAACCTAATCCTAACCCAAACAATAAAACAGTCCATCAATTTGAGACAGTTAACATGTCTGCCTACTCCCTTTCTCCTGTACCTTGCAACGATATCCGCTTACGATCAGGAAAAATAGTAGAGCATGTAATCATTGAAGATGTTCCATCCCCTGTACATGAAGAAGGAGTGAATCCATAGCATCTATCTAATATGACCCCCATCATTGAAGATGCTGAACATCCCACTAATGGGTCAGCTGAAATACAGCATGATACATCTAGCGATACACAGCCTACCCAGGTGATTCGGAAACCACCGTATCCCGAGAGATTAATGCTACCAAGGGTAGGGGGACAACCTCAATTTAACCTCTTAGGAGAGTTAAAGAATCTTTATGTTAAAATTCCCCTCCTTCAAGCTCTTTAAGATGTGCCTATCTATGCTAGAACTGTTCAGGATCTGTGCACAAAGAAACCAGGAAGGAAACCCAGAGATCCTCCCTTTATTCATGTCATAGGGAAATTATCTGCATTGATAATGGGAAAAACCATTTTGGCTAAATATGACGATCCTGGGAATCCCACTGTTACTGTACAGATTGGGCATACACAAATACCCAACGTACTGGTAGATTTAGGAGCGGTGATTAATGTCATGACAATTGAAACTGTAAAAAGACTTGGGCTCACTAATCTTAGGACAACTCCCACCATTTTAGAACTGGCAGATAGATCCACCATTAAACCTGAAGGAATTTTGGATGATCTTGTCATCTCCGTTGATTATTGGGAGTACCCTGTTGACTTCTTGGTTTTACAACCTAAGTCGCAGCTAGGAGGATACCCACTGATCCTAGGAAGGCCTTGGTTAGACATAGTTGATGCTTGCATCAGCTGTTGATCTGGGTTTATGACCATGTCATATGGCACTGAGACAAAGAACCTCACTCTCTACCCTCCAGCTCAACCAATCCTAGAAGCTGAAACTTATTTATGGATGGAGCCAGAGGAAGAAGAGGGCGTTCAACCATTATTAACTATAGGGAAGGCCTTAACTTTTAAAGATGAAATTGAAGACGATGCCATTAATAATTTCATTAGTGAACCCACCTCAGTCAATAAAGAAGTTTATCAAATCCTGAACATTAATTTGGGTAAGGAAGAACAAGAAAATCTCACAGAAGAAGCACTAGTCGGTGACACACACATAATACCAGTATTGAAAAATTCAAAAAGTATTCCCATTGAGGTAGAGTTTGGAAAAACCCTGAATATTAACCCCATCCTCTCCTTAGATGAACAGAAGCGCCTGATCAGTCTCTTGAAAGAACACAAGGGGTCATTTGCCTGGGAGTATATAGACATGAGGGGTATTCCCTCTAACCTGTGCACCCATCATATTTATATTAAAAGTGACTCTCGGCCTATGTGCCGGCCTCAACAACGAATGAACCCCAATCGCAGGGACATAGTGAAGGAAGAAATTCAGAAACTCTTGGAAGCAGGATTTATATATCCTATTTCAAACAACGAGTGGGTCTCCCCGCTCATAATTGTACCCAAGAAAAATGGTAAATGGAGAGTCTATGTTGACTATAGGGAGTTGAACAAAGCCACACAAAAAGACCACTTTCCCTTTCCCTTTATCAATCAAGTACTCAAGACCCTATCAGGGAAGAAGTTATTCTCCTTCTTGGATGGGTTTAGCGGGTACAATCAAATTCAAATTGCTCCTGAAGACCAAGATAAAACTACTTTCACCTGTCCCTGGGGAACATTTGCTTACAGAGTGCTTCCCTTTGGTTTATGTAATGCACCAGCAACATTTCAAAGAGCTGTAATCATCATATTTTCATAATTAGTTAATGATAGTATGGAAATTTTTATGGATGATTTCACTCCTTATGGCAAGGATTTTGAAGAAGCACTGGAAAATTTGAAAAAGGTTTTAACTCGTTGTGAACAGACCCAGCTCTCTTTAAGCACTAAGAAGTGCCATATGATGATGAGTGAAGGAGTAGTATTGGGGCACTTCATCTCTGCTGATGGCATTCAGGTGGATCCCTCAAAAATCAAGGTAATAAAAAATATACCTACTCCTGCAACTCAAAAAGAGGTGCGAAGTTTTCGAGGACATGTTGGATACTACTGAAGATTTATAGAAAAAAATTTCAAACTTGCTTCTCCTTTGTTTTCCTTGTTAATGAAGGATGTGTAGTTTGTTTGGAATGAAGCATGCCAGACAGCGTTTGTTAAGCTTAAGGAGAAGCTGTCCACAACTCCTATCTTAAGAGGGCCTAATTGGACCCTACCCTTCCACATTTCTTCAGATGCTTCTGATACCGCTATTGGAGCAATTTTAGGATAGCAGGGTGGTCAAGTACCTTATGCAATTTATTATATTAGTAAAAACTTAGCCCATGATGAACTTAATTATACTATCACCGAGAAGGAGTTCTTAGCTATTGTCTACTCCATTAACAAATTTCGACACTACATTACTAGATATCCTACATTTGTGCACATTGACCACTCTACCATTAAATATCTAATGAATAAACCTGTCACTAATGCCAGAGTGACTAGATGGATCCTATTATTACAGGAATTTGATATTACCATCATAGATAAACCTGGAAAAGAAAATGTTGTTGCTAATTTTTTATCTTGTTTCACTAACAGTGATGATAATTTGCCTGTTGAGGACTCTTTTCCAGATGAACATTTATTTGCAGTTTCAGCTCATTCTCCTTGGTATGCATATGTCGCTAATTACTTGGTTGCAGGAAAGCTTCCGGCACATATGTCCAAAAGAGAAAAGAGAAAAATCATCCAGCAAAGTGCCAGGAATTGTTGGGTATATGGTCACCTCTTTTACACAGGTCTTGATCTTGAAATCAGAAGACGTGTAAGGGAAGATGAAATCTTTCATATACTGAAGGCCTGCCATGATGAACCTTGTGGGGGACATTTTGCAAACAGAAGGACAGGACACAAAGAGCTGAGAATGAGATACTATTGGCCAACTCTTTTCAAGGATGCAAAAAGATATGTCCAGTCTTGTGATAGTTGCCAAAGGATGGGTCAGCCCAATAGATTAGATCAAATGCCTCTGTAACCACAATTAGTAATTGAACCCTTTGATAGATGGGCTATAGATTTCATTGGCCCTATCAGCCCTCATTCCAAGTAGAAAGCCTACATCTTGATCTGTACCGATTATATGACAAAATGGGTAGAAGTTGTAGCTCTGGTGAAAGCTAATGACCAAGCTGTGATTGACTTCCTGTACAGTGAAATATTTACCCGTTTTGGGGTACCTAAGGAAGTAGTTATTGACGGAGGACTGCAGTTTATGTCCCATCAATTTGAAGCTCTGCTACAGAAATACCATGTTCAGCATCGGGTAGCTTCACCTTACCATCCCCAAGCCAATGGCCAGGTGGAAAGCACTAATAAATTCATTGAAGCTATCCTCACCAAGACGGTCAAGAGCCATCGTAGAGATTGGGCTGACAGACTCCCGGAAGCATTATGGGCGTATCGCACCACGTGGCGTAAAACTACAGGTTTCTCTCCTTACGACTTAGTGTATGGTAAAAGTGTCATCTTCCCAATTGAATTTGAAATTAAGACTTTGAAGATAGCCACAGAGGTAAACCTAGATGTAACGGAAGCCGAGAAGAGGAGATTGAACCAATTGAATGAACTGGATGAGAACCGATTGGCTGCTGTGGATCAGACAGTGCTAATTCAACAACAAAGATCCAATTGGCATGACCGATTCATCAAAAAGAAGGTCTTCCATGAGGGAGACTGGGCACTATTATATGATTCCAGATTCAAAAGAGATTTCAAGGGTAAACT
This sequence comes from Pseudotsuga menziesii, assembly GCA_001517045.1. Lineage (NCBI taxonomy): Eukaryota > Viridiplantae > Streptophyta > Pinopsida > Pinales > Pinaceae > Pseudotsuga > Pseudotsuga menziesii. The sequence goes on along the minus strand of LPNX010257236.1, from coordinate 151,283 downwards.
ACGCACAAGATGGCTGGGGCCATACCTAGTGGATAGAGTATTTGATAATGGTATAGTACGCCTGGTAACCATTAATGAGAACCACGTACCATTATTTGCTAATGGTCACAGGCTGTGACTGTACCATAAGCCCATTTCAAAGGATTCATTTATCTCACAAATTGCAACTGATCCAGATTACCAATTAGTACAAGGGCAGGAATTATTCTCTACCCCCGCCAATCATTAATTAATCACTGTAAATCGCATATGGATCTTTGTACATAAATAAATTGTTTTTTTTGTTATGTGTTATCCTTTTTCTTTTGCACTTGATCGGTTTTTTATTGTGCAGGAAAGAACCTAAGAATGGTGGTCATTATCGGGCCTAACGACCAAAAATCATTCCTCTATAACTTCCTGCACCAATTTTTTTTCCCCTTTCCCTTCAATAAATATGTCACAGCTGCAACACCCTTTTTCCAGCAGCTGCAACACCCCTTTTCTGGTAGCTGCAACACCCTTTTTTCGACAGCTGCAACATCTTTTCCAGCAACTGCAACATCTTTTCCGACAGCTGCAACACCCTTTTTCCGGCGACTGTAACACCCTTTTTTTCGGCAACTGCAACACCTTTTTTCGGCGGCTGCAACACCCTTTTTCCGGCAGCTGCAACACCATTTACAGTAGCTGCAACACTATTTCTGGTAGCTGCAGCACCATGAAACTCCGCCTTCTTCCATTTCCACACGCTGTGACCCCGTTTTACTTTTAACCATAAAACCTGTTTCATGTAGCTGCATCACAGTCACTTTCCGTCCGCTTAACATTTTTCTTCCCCCTTTTTCGGCAGCTTTGACATCTTTTTCGGCAGCTGCGACATCTTTTCCAGCAGCTGCAACTCTGCTACATTTAGTTGATTTCCTTATCATTGAACGTCATGCCTCTACTTTGATTTCTTTATGTCATGCAGTTGTGACTCCTGTGTTATTAGCAGATCTTTTTGCAAAATAGAAACTCCTCTAGATATGGCTCTGATTCCTGATGCCAACAATTTGACTCATAATGTAATATTCATCACATTTTCAACCATTTTAACATGATGGTTTTTGGTTTGTCGGTGGAAGAGGTTATTACAGCACCCCTGTAATAATGATTACAATTAATGACTGCACAGTGCACGAGTTCAACTTTCGCAACGACTGCAATCACTTGCTCTATCATCCTCCAAAGGACATCCATCGTGCATTTTTTAAAGTATGGCTTTGATTAACTACTTGATTAAGTATCAATATGATTTGACAATATCAATCGTACCTCCCTTTTTATGCCCATTATTGCATCAATTAACTCTCTAGTCGTGTGACGTAATGATTAATTATGCCACCTAATAACCGCCACCTTTCCCAATTTGGGATAAAATTTCAAAAAAATCTAGTACGCTGAAACTTTACGAATTTGCCTAACTCTCCTCTCAGTTGTCCATGCATACTCTTTGTTGTAACCTTCATTGTCAGAATCTGTAATCTGTTGAACTGCAATATAATTCTGAAAACAAAAAAATGGGTATTCCAGCTCATTATGAACCTTCAAACACATGAGAAGTTAGAAGAAATGCTGCAGTCTTCGCCATATTTCAAGCTGTTGGTTGGACGAAATTTTTTGAACGCTTGAATGGATTTCACCGTGAAGCAACTTTACAGTTCGCTTTGAATCTTACGGAAACCCATTCATAGGTTTGGGGATTGCGTATTGAAATTTCTGAAGCCATAATGGCTGAGGTCACTAGTCTTCCTCAGGTGGGAAGAACTTGGTTCGGACGTCGAGTCCCCACTAATGCAGCAGTACACGACTTTCTAATAGAGGGGGAGCAGGTTCAAACGACACAAAGGGGGATAGTATTACAGTCACTGCCATGACCATGGAATCAAGTCGTTGTTTTTCTCAAGAAATATATCACTTGTGAGGGTAGGTACCAAACAGTCTATAATTCTGAATTCCCTTTACTATCTCATCTCCGTCACAGGGTTCTATTAAATATTTCATATTATTTTCTCAATGATTTACATCATATGGCGGGGTTTGTTCGAGTTTCCAAACATCCACTCTCCTCACTGACCCACCATGGCCTCATTAAGTTAATAATATTAAAGACCCTTGCTCAACACAATATAACCTAGGAGCAATTTACAGCCCAAGTTCAGGAACCCGCTCCTTTGCCCGGTATTCCAATAGAAGAAGAGCAGGTCCATCCATAGTTGAGGGGAAATGAAGCACAACAGGAGGCTCGGAGCCCCTCCAATATAGTTGGGGGGGGGATATGAGACTGGATCAGAGGATCAACTAGGGGTACAAGCAGAACAATTGAGAGAAGATGTACATGAAAACCCCGTGGAAGAACTAAATAGTAGGGTAGCTCTGACAGCAGAGGGTGAAAGTGGAGCAGCGTTCTATGCTGCGACAATTGAACCCGAAGATGACATAACCATGGCAACAGAAGAAAATACTGATTTGGTGACCATTGAATCCTCACCTGAATGGGGAGGAACAAGAAAATGATGGAACTGGGAACATTCCTTCTACCTCAGCTGTGAATCCAGAAACTCCAGCACCACAAAGAAAAAGGAGGAGATCAAAGGATGAAATTAAGGTATCTCCATCAATAAGAAGGAAAAGAACCAAGTCGGTCGCAGCAGCAAAATCAACAAGGAAAAGATGGGCAACATTAGAAGCACAAATTGAGTTCCCCATTCTTAAACCCAGACCAATTGATGGCCCAGAGGGGCCGGTTGAAGAAGAACCCCAAATTGAAGGACTTATGTTCGAAAATAGGCTATCAAAAGAGGAAGTCCAAACACTTAGAAAGGAATTGGAAAATTGGAAAGAAGTGTGCAGAAAACAAGGTGAAAGGAATCTGCACACATTGGTGGAAGTTGCAGATCAATTGGAAGGATCAGATCCTACCAAGTTTGGCAATGAGGAAGAAAGAGTGGTCTGTCCCACCCGTGGAGAAATCTTTAATGAATCGGATTACAATATTATAATTCATGTCTTCACAACACAACAGTCTACACCTACAACTGTGGAAGTACAGGTACAACTTGATTTGAGAGATGGTGGACTCCCCAAGAAAAACTTTAGGAAAAGGAAGCTGCAGATGAATAAGATGTTGTCACACAAGAACCAGCATCCTTGAATATTATTGATGGAGAGATTCCCAAAGAAGAACTTCAGGAGAAAGAAGTTTCAGATAAACAGGATGTTGTCACACAAGAACCAACATCTTTAAATATGCCTTTCGAAATTGCCACTAACCCTGGGATAGAGGAACCAAAGGATGAAGTTATTCTCGATTTTATGGATGAAGATTGCACTGCGACCCCAGAATCCTCCCATGACACAGAAATAATATAAGTAGAACTACAACAACAAGATAATGATGAGGTCAAACAAGATGTTGTCACACAAGAACCAACATCCTTGAATGTTCTTGCTCACATGGCTTCCCAAATGAGGGGAGGAGAACCAGGAATTGAAGGCATTCTGGAGTCTAATGAAGAATTTTGTACTATAACTCCAGAATTGTCTCAAGACACAGAGATACTAGAATTGGAATCACAACAACAGGGAGATGAAGAAGTGAATCAGGATGTTGTTACACAAGAACCAACATCCCTGAAAATTGCAGTAGAAATGCAACAAGTGGATGTCATTTCTGAGATGGATTTAGGTGAATATGAACAAGTCCAATCTCAACCCTTAGGTGATACCGAAATCCTAGAGGAACAGCTGCATACTGAAGAAGACATCAGTTCTCAGTAGCATGAGGAAAAACAAGAATAAGGCTTTGTAGCCTCACAATCTCTGGCTGAGATAGCAGCTGATGATCAGGTAGAGAATGGAATTAAAATGCAGGAGGAAGTTGCTCCATAAGAACCAACATCCTCATAGCCAGCTGCCAAAGTTTCCAAAGGGAAACCTCAAAAAGAAGTTCCTGTTACACAAGAACCAGCATCTCCAGAAGGGGTGGAATTTGTTGCTAAAGGAATTCCAGGAGGGGTTGTTGTTACACAAGAAACAACACCCCCAGAAGTAACTCCAGATGTGCAGAATGTGCAATGTGGCACATCAAGTGACAAAGCAGGGATTGAATCTCTTTGAAATTTCATTGACCTAGATTCTGACAAAGAAGAGTATCCAGAAGAAGAAGAAGCCCTGAACCCTACAGCAGAAATCTCAATTTTGAGAATGGAGGTAAGAAAATGGAAAACCCAGGTGGAAGAATACCAAGAAGGGATGGTTTCCCTCACTGAGCATAAAAAGACCATTAGAATACTGGGGAAGAAATGGGCAGAAGAATGTATGACCCAGAGACTTCGAGAAAAAGAGCTACAGAACGAACTAAGGGAGCTGAAAAAGTTCCAGTCTATGCAGAAGGAAAAGGAGCAGATGTATGCTCTTTCTCAAGAACTCCTGGGCACGAGGGTACCTTCCTCTTCCTACCCGTCTTTTTATTTGAACAATTTGTTTGGTTTAAGTTAAGGGTTGTGAAAGAAGGGAGGTCATTTGAAATAACAACCTCAGCAAAAATTTTGGAGACAATTTTTAGAAGCAATTTTGAGGACCAAAATCTGCTGTGCGAGTTGTATTTGCATGAGATGGCTTGTCCTCTTGACTGCCATTCAAATCCTGTCCCTTTTTCAGGAGATGTTTAGTTGAGAGCCTTTGCTTCTTTTGTGAGGAATCATGCTCAGTGGGAAAGGTATTTTCAAACCTTTTCTCACAATGAATCCCATTCTAATCTGTGGGTCCGAAGTGAGCCTCAAAATCCTGGTATTTTTCTTGCTCCACACAGGAGTTTTCTCTCATGCCCCATCCAGACTCAGCACATAATGGAACTGTAGGAGGAGGTTATTTCTACTTGTACAAACCAGATCTCCCTACATCAACAAACAACTTTGGAAGGCAGTAAGCACAGGTGGCAGGTTGCCTCTCCTACCCTAAGGAGCAGAGACCCCTATTACTTCAGAAATTTTGAACAGGCACTTTCCAGGGTTGAAGGTTATGTTGGATGTATCAGGGAGTGTGGAGCTAATTGGTTGGGCTTGAAATTTAAATTTCCCCTCATCTGGTGGCCAGCAAAACCATACAGGATGGATTTCTCACTAACCAAGGCAGAGGAGAAGCAATGTTGGAGATATTGGGTTTCCCATAGAGGGTTCATAGAAAAAGAAGGAACGACTGAGTTCCCCTACAACTTCTCTTCGCTCCATGAACAGAGCATAGTGCAAGATTCGGATTCGGAATAATGGAGGTTGTTGCATGAGGACATGCAACGGGACAGTTGGGGGGAGATGTTGGGCCCAGAAATGGCCCTTTTTGACCATCCTTAATTACCTCTTTTTTCCCTATCCTACCCCATTGAGCATGTCAAATAAATGTTTTAACCTCACTCTGCTCTTCAATCCACCAAGGTATGATTGGTTATTATTTTATTTTATTAATACTTATGATTGTGGTAATTAAGGATTTATATCTCTCAATATGCTAACATATGATGGTTTATAAAGGTATTTTGAGATATATAGATTGCAGGAAGATTGGGCTAAACATGCTACGAAAAGGATGGGAATTCATCGCTCAAGCTGATCGCCATCCATCCTACCATTGCCCAAGGAATGTGGTACCAGTGTATTATCCCAGGAAAAGCTGTACAAAGATAGTTGTAACAGAATGCGTCAGACTTGGAGGTCAACAGTGCGTTGCTGCTCGTGTATAGCTGTGATGTGAAGATATCATTACTCCTGGGTCGATTAACAGTTTCCCTATATTTCCTATATTTCATCCTGCCATGTTTGCAACAGTTGTTGTCTTTTAGGGTGCCTGAAGATTAGATATCTTCATGGCTACCCCATAATAAGGATAGGATGTTATGATTTACATTGTATAAATATGAAGAACTGTTCTAAGCCAGGGGTTGAACCCGTAACCAATTCATTGTATTAGCTGTGATTACGAGTTGTGTAATCGATCTGCCTTTTTAATACAAGGAGTTACTTCAGATCTAAGGGTTTTTAATGTGTGTTCATCCAGCATTTCTATGTGAAGGCTGGGCCCGCCTTCCCACAGGGATTGTTGAGTTAACTTAAGCATTTTACTTATTATGTCATGTGATGTTATGTTAATTTTATTTCTTCACATGAAGTTGTAACAGTTGTGGATTTATAGTGTGTTATTAATTGCATTTCTTGGAAATATGTAGTGGCATGGTGTGATAGTCAACTGAGTAGGTAATTATTCTTTATGCAATTTGTGTGGTAGCTGTAACAGCTCTATTCATCCTTAGATTCTTTAGTTGTTGTTTTCATGAATCCTTGCAGTTTGTTCCTTACTTTTATGATTGCAGAATTTCATTCATGTACGTTGAATTCATAGGATAGCTGAACTCAATTTCTGTACATTGAATCCCTAGATCACATTCAATTCATGTCTTTGGATTTCTAGAACAATCAGATTAAGATAGTTGGGTTAATCATTAAGTGATTGCATCAGGATCTCCTTTTCTGCAAAAGTAATCTAGATGTGATTTCATCTTTCAATTTCTAGATTAAGAATAACAGAGGGTAATTGTGACTTTATTCTTTAGAAGGTACCTAGATTAAGTGGATTCTTGGGATGAGCATAGCTGAATAGAGGATAGGATTGTTCATTTACAGCAATTAAGTGTTTAAGCATATATTGTGCATGTTATCCTTGAAATACAAGACTTCCCTGGGTTGACAATAAATATTGCACACTCTGTATGTTAGTTATAATTCACTTGCATATTGGGTTCCCAACAAATACAACCCTATACATGAATTACAAGGGAAAAGGAGGGTGAAATAACCCTTGGGATCCTCCATTATTAAAAATAGGGGGAAAAAGAATTATTTCACTAGAATTTCTCTAGAAATTTGGGGCAAAATATAGGTTGGAGGGAGATTTTTCTAGGGAGAAAATAGTTTTTTTCATTTTCCCCATTAATATACAGTAGCCTATTCATTTTGGATTTATTTTTTTCTAATAAATATTGGGTGAATATATTTTAGCTGAAAAAAAACCCTTTTCATATAAGAAAATAACCCACTAAAATTTTGTAACCCCCTTAATATAGCCCATGGGCTATATATATAGCCCCTGAAATTATCCATGCTCTAGATGAGCTTAAATTGAGCTTGCAATGTGAGAGTAAACCACTAGTAAAACTTCAACAAGTTTATTGGGGGGCACAAGAAAAGAGGGTAAGACATTTCAATGGAACATAGGAGGAAAGCTCAAAAACTCCAGTCCTAACCACAACAATGAAGTGGAGCATGATTTGGAGATATTATTGTAAGTTTGAGGGAAACAGTATGGTTTGAAGAATAAGGAATTTGAGAAAAGGATTGTGGGGTATGAAAGTGACCATGAAAGGGAACCTGAGCCCCCCAAGGATTAGTAAAAAACAATCCAATAAACCCCCTCAAGCCCCAAATAATAAAAATGGTCATTGTGTTTGGAACCTATTTTGATATTTATACAAGGAACTATATTATGCCAAAAAGATAAAGAATACAATTCAAAAAGTTATTCAATTTGACACATTAAAATTACTAATTATTTATGGCATGGGTAGTTGTTTGATGACATGTTCACCTTAGTACACATTTGGAAAAGGAGAAAGAAACCAACCCGCCCATCCAATGGATCATGTTCAAATGTACCTTGTGGAATATTGCACTCAAGAAGTATCAGAGAAACTATCAGGAACAATATTTTCAAAAGTGTGCTTGATATTCTAAATTAAACTGTGTTAAAGTTGAGAATGATCAACGCATTTCGGGTGGACCCTCCACCCATCTTTAGGATCCAGTAGAAGCTTGAAAGATAAAGAATGGTTTAAGATGTTGCAAGGAAGGGAATAAATAAGAAAAATATAACTGTTATAAAGATCTAAAATATAGACATTAGAAAATATAAATATAAGAATCAAAATATAGCCGCCAGAGAATAAGAATAAAATTTATATTTAATTTAAAATTAAAATTAAAATAAAAGTCCATTTAGGGGAGAAAAATGACTTTTTGAAATGTTTGAAGATTTAAATTAACGTGGGAATTTAATTTAATTTATTATTATTATTTTAATTTCTATTTTTATATTGTTTATATTTTAAATTTCCAACATTAACATAGTTTAATACAGAAGATCAAGCACAATGTTGAATCACTAGGAAACATTCAAGCTCAAAATATTTTCAAAGTTAGGATGATGTCCAAAATTTGAATGGATCATGTTCAAAGGTACCTTGTGGAATGTTGCACTCAAGAAGTATTGGAGAGACTATGAGGACCAATCTTTTCAAATCTAGGATGATGCCATAAATTGGTTCAAGGATGAATATAAATACTTCGGTACCAAAAATTCGACATTTGACAAGCTTAGGGATACTCAACAAATGCAAGGTGAAATAGTGCAACTATGAAATATGTGATTCATGATTGAAGGGCCTCTTTAGGAAATTGAAGTATATTCCTCCCAAACCTATTTGAATGGACTAGCTTGTTTCTAGTTTATGATCGACACTCCAACAAGAGGTCTAGAGAAATTGACCATAATTGTATCAATAAGTACTAAATATGGATATTAAAATGGAAGATAACATAGGGATGAACATGCAATACAAGAAGCATTGAAAGGAAGAATGGGTTCAAAAGAAGATAAATTAAACCCAGTGGCATAAACCAAAGGGTGGAAAGTAGAGAAGCATTATATCGATAATCAAATATGGCCTAATAGACATGAAAAGAACCCAAAGAAGTTGATCATATTCAACTTCTGTCAAATGTGTGATACTGACAACCATCGCTAAAACAACTACAAGCTTAACCTGAAGAGTCAAATTCAATTATCTGATTGGGAATAACAACAAGATCTAATGTGCATTGGGAGCGAGATCAAGGTAATACTTCCTTAATGGTCACAATGTTAAGTAGCCAAAAATCTTGTAAATGTTTCCAATATTGTAGTTGAGGACATACAAAAAATAGTTATATCATCATCATTCCTGAGTAGTTGTGTTCTACCCTTTGTGAACCTAATACACACGAGAAAAATAATTGGCCAATCATTGAACAAATTGAATTGAATAAATTTTATATTATCTAAGTAGCCAAAGACACACATCACTAGGAATATTTTAGTGAAACCCACTCTCGACTATCTATTTATGGGGGGGGGAGTCCTTTGACGACATTGTAGCTAACTACAAAGAATAAGATGGAATTCACCAAACAAAGAACACTAGAGAAAACATTGGAATACCTTAAAAATAAGTAAATCGGTGGATGAGTGTATTGATTGGCATGGTCCCAAGAGGGGTAATGCATAGTTGTTAGGAACAAGTTTTTAGTAATTAATAAACTAGATAAAGGAGTTAGCTTAAGATAACAAAAGAATATATCAGTTCCTCACCTATCTCTTGCACACCAATGGATATGGAGACTCAAGTTTGATGTGGTGAAATTATGAAAAGTTGGCACCTTTTGGATGGATCTACTTTTTCCAACAACTATAATTGGGAAACTGATTGTCATTCCTATGGTCGATCTTGGCATCAAGATTGATATTGTTTCATTGATATATGGGAGGAAGTACTCAACCAAACACCATTAGTACATAGTAGCTTCACCATAAGTGAAATCAATCCTGCGACATGTAAATCAATTAGAAAATTGGTTGGAGTTAGACCAAGTTCTATAACATTAAAACTTATGCAAATTTTAAAGCAATGAATCTTCCAAGAGGATCCCATTTAAGACTTTATATATAACTATGGATTTACTCCATGCACACTCCATACGAGGCATAGTGTTATTTGGAAATTTATCCCTAATGTTCTAGAAGGGAGAAAAATATGAGTATTTCACTTGATAAGATAAAGCATGTGACTGAAACTCGAATATATACCAAAGATAGTGATGACCCATTGACACCTACTCCCAACATGACCATGGCTAACCAATAGTAGACTACCCTAGACTCAATAATGAAGCTATTCTACAGATGAATGGTTCGTTGGGAGAAAAATTTAGTGTTGCAAGAATGTGAGGATGAGATTCATGAGGTTTACCCGGGCTATATTAAGAACATGTTTTGAGTAGAAGCACAAAATATCAATCCAATCAAAGAGTTCTAAGAAATATAGAACCGACTCAAACATATTGAGCAATTTGAGAAGTACATCAAAATAATGTCCAATGAGTAAACAACAAAAGAGTTTTCCATGATATTATGTATAAATGAAGGGTCCACTTATGACAAATAGACACTAACATAATTTAATGAAGGGCCCATTTATGACAAAGAGACACTAACATAATTGCTAAGTAAAATCCACCATTTTACATGGGAGCACACTTTGGGTGGAAATCAGAAGTTTAATTTCAAAGTTTTAACAACTAAGGAGATTGATCATATATCCTCAACGATTACATCAACAAGAAAATCAATGATTGGTAGGTGGGTAACAAACATTCTTAGTTAAAGTGAATTGAGAGGGAAGGAGTCCCTTTAATGAAGATAACTATCACAAAAGATGGCATGGAACTGAAGTACTTGGGTATAGTTGATTATTGGGATGATCAAGAAATGACTAAAACCGTAAGCTTATTGAGGGAGTTTGTTGATGTACTCATCTACAACTATCTAGATATAAAATATATTTGGAAACAAATTACATAACTTTGGATTGAACTTCAACTGGAAGCTAAGTTGATGAGACAATGATTATATCATATGAATATGAAATACAAAGTTAGTAAAAAGAATAGATTCATAATATGTTGGATATTGAGATCATCTAACTAGTCAAGAAAAAAAGGTGTCGCTAATAATGGTTTCTATGAAGATGAATGAAATATTCACAATTGATTGGACTTCCTAAAGACTAATAGGGTAACTATTAAAGACCATTTTCTAACATTTTTAACCAAATAAATAATATTCAATATTGCAGGAAGGGAATTAAATTCCTTCCTTGATAAATATTCAGGTCATAACTGGGTATCAATATCAGAGAATGATTAACTGCTAACAATATTTTCGATATAATAGGGTGCTTACACTTATCTATAGGCGCATTTCATTCTAGTGAATACACTTTCATGTTTGTCTTTAACCATACTCAATATTTTAAAGGACATTATCCATAATTCACTAGAAGTATATCTAGACAACTAGACTTAATTAGAGCATTTGAAGAATTGCATCTCCATCCAGATGTTGTTGAATAAGTTTAGGACACTAGAGTCTCTCTCCATACCAAATTATTAGGTTTTGCAACTATTTGGATGACTATTGTAGTATATAATGTTGAAAGAAGGTAGGATGATGGACATTGATAAGATCAATTGATTCAAGACCTAGAACCTTCAACTAACCCATCCAATTTTAAATCAATTTTAGGACACAAGTGTTATTATGGGAATTTTGTTAAGGGGTATGCATGGATCACTTACCCAATAAATATTTTACTCAAGAAGAAAATATCCTTCCCCTACTCCGATGATTGCCAACAAGAATTCAAGACACAAAAAGACAATATCATGAATACACCAATCTTATAATTCCTTAAATTGTCATACTTTTGCATGTCAATGTGGATAAGTTAGATATTATTATTGATAATGTTATTTTTATAATGACAAAAAAATCTTAAATTGCATTGTTAACAAATTGATATTGTTAGGAAATCTCAGTGGATGGTTGATGTTGTTCTACGAATATGATTTTAAAATATTTATTTATCCTATTAAATCCCATGTTGGACCCATGTATTCATCAAAAGTAGACATTGACAATTTAGAAAATTCTAAGGAATGTGACTTTCATGATGTTAACCTCTTTAAAACCTAGGCTACACTAGCATGCTTAGATGATGTGCAATTTTACCTCTAGCTCAAACAAGCACCTTATGGCATTATGAAAGCCCAATAAAGTAGTCTTATTTAGTCGAGATCTCTATGAATCAATATCTTAGTAGGGTAATGGCGCAAACCCAAGCTCCTCCCTTGACCATTGAGGCGCTCCCAACATAAATTTCCTCTTTGATAACCACAAACATCAATAGTTAGATACCAATGGCAATCAACAACTACTAATGGAAACTAATGTATAGAATTTAAATATTTCATAAACAATTGCATGGGAAGCAAATAAGTAATTTTATCAACTACAGTCTTATGATAGTTAATTAAATGCTTAACCCATAAACATTGAATTAAAAATAGAATAAAATCACTTAGATCATGAATATCAATAAACACTTTTTGCCTAAGAAATGAAAAAAAAGCACTTATCATTCTGGGAATGCAACCACTAAACCAATCGCATACATGCCTTTCCAACCAACCATGGGAAATTCTATGGGGATTTCCATCCATGATATGGGACTATTAAACCACAAGTGAGAAGACAAGAAATTAGGTTCTAAACTTAGTAGGCAAATAACACATTCTCATTCAATGGATTTCCCTCCAAGAAACACATGCAACATTTAATCAACCACAAATACCTTTCACCATGGCCACACACAACACAACATTCATAATTCCCCTTGTTTTCTACCCAATCCTTAGGAAATGCATCATGTTGAGTTTTCTCCAGATTCCTAGATTAATATACTTGGTTAAGTATGGTTTATTACTACCACACACATAAATATTTGCATTCTCTTTCCATACCCATTCTCACAAATTGATTTAATAATATTAGATTGCATTCCCCATCCTACCAAATACAAAACCTACCAAATATTTGAACTTATCAAAGCTCATGGGTTCACTAATGTAGGTATATAGAACCCATGGACAAGATTTCATTCCCCATCCTACCAAATACAAAACCAACCAAATATTCAAATTTATCACAGGTTAATGATAATGAGTTCACTAATATAGGTATATGGAATCCATGGACGCTTTCTAATTTCTCTTAAGATGTTAGTAGTAAGGATGGACACAAATAAACACCAAGAATAATGAATAGGAGAGAAAATAAGGATGATGAAAAAACTAGCATGCATGAAATCATACTTGATATACTTTGGACTTGCATGAGACAATGCATTGTTTTAATGAGAACACATGAGGCAATTTGATAAAGAAAAGTGGCAAGATAAAATATTAGCATAATAATAAAACTTGTGGTAAACGTTATCTCATATAACACTTAAAATCCCCTCTTTTGGGCTTATAGCCCCTTGTTTTCGCAATTGCAACATATTTGGCGGGTTACTTTATTTCATATTTTACATGCTTTTCAACATAGTATAAAGTACTTGGGAAACCAACGACAAAATTAATGGTTATTGCTTCCCATTTCCACCATGGATATGGCAATCATTGCAATAAACCAATTGAATTCATATATTCGCCCTTTAAATTTCAGCATTCCATATATCTTTATATTCGCCCTTTATCGGCATTCCATATATCTTGATATTAGACAAAAATATTGTATCCCTATTGTTTCCATTGCCTTTTGTTATCCCAGGGACCATAATATAACCAATTTTGCATCTCATTTAATACAGTCTTCCTATGATGTATCACTACCTTATTTCTCAGCATGCATCTAACCCCATCTTAACCGTTTATGGAGTGGGTGCTTTCCATTAAAGATGAAATGCTTCAATTGGTTATGCATAAATCAGAAAATTCTCACATGGGACGCACTACAAAAGCATGGATTCATAAGCCTAGGTAGGCGTTGTCTCTGCTCATCATATTTGGAATATGTCGAACATTTATTTGGAGGTTGTGTATTTTAGCAGGTTGTCTGGGCTTTTATCTGTACCACTTTGCATCCATTGTTGGCTGGGACAAACCATGCATGCTTGATAATTTCTGGTTCATTTTAAAGAACTCCTCTGTGTCGACAGGCGTTATGCTGTCAATTCTTTAGTCAGTTTGGAAGATGCCCAATCTGGGCATTTTTTAGGATGGTAAGCTAGATCCTTGTCTTGCTGGTACGAAAGCAATAGGTTGGCTTCAATCATATAACTCTTTGAATCAAAAGGTGCCCAACAAGTCGAGGCTAGTGTTTCCATTGGTTGATCAACTAGGTATTGTGGGTTATTTCGATGGAGCCAAGTAGGGAGGCATTTGTGGAGCTGGAATGGTGATCAGATTGAACCAATCGCTATCTTACAAACTAAAGCTAAGTAGTGGCTTAGGATCTAACACAAAAGCAAAGCTTCTTGCGCTCTAGGGTTTAATGTTTTTCGCTAAGGAAAATGAAATAATGCCCTTTACTATTTTTGGGGATTCTAAAGCGATAGTGGACTAGGAAAAATGCAACCATGACTTACACACAATTGAGCTTCATCACTGGATTAGACAGACCAAGGACCTCATTAATATTTTTCAGCAAACCATATTTACTCATATCTTTCGGGAGCTGAACTCTAAAGCGAACTCTTTGTCCAAACAAGCCATTGGAGCTAGAATGGAGTCCATTTATTGGGAATTGTATCACGAGGGAACTAGATTAGAGCACGCCCCCCTAAACATTAGTTATCCATGAAACTTGCTCCATGAACAATACGTATCACCCAAGGATGCTAGCCTAGTCATAAGATATGCAAGTAACATTTTAAGATAGTGGAATTACTAGAGATGAATTTATGTTCCAAGGTGGAGATCTGAACAAAAAAGTACCGACAAAAACCCTATATGTATGACACAACTTTCTTTAATATAAAGCTGTATTTTCTATGTGAAAAAAAAACACACACACAATTGTACGCATGAGAGTGCCATTGTCTTCAAATATCTCATGCTCTTCATACTTCTATTGTACTTTTTCTTGCTTCTATCCTTCCCTTTCTTAAAGGTAATGCTCATCTAAATGAATAATTTCAACCATTCTTTTATTCAAATTTGAAATGCATAAGCTAATTGTTGCTACATGCATTCTTATACTAAGAGGATATGTTACAATTTTCACTTTACCTTTGGCATTCTTGATGTCAAAATCAAATTCATAAAAGAACTCTAGCCATCTTACTTTGTTGGATTTTAAAATTTGTTGATCGAGGAAATACTTAAGGTTGTTACGATACGTTCTTAGCATTAATTTATTTCCCATCAAGTATCATCTCCATATTTTCAATGCACACACTATTGCTGCAAGCTCTAAGTCATGTGTGTCATAATTATTTACATGTTCTTTTAACTTTGGAGATTCCTAACACCACATGCCCCTTCTATGTGAGGATTCCACCAACCCTTCTCTGTAAGCATCTAAACACATAACACAATCTTTATTTAAATTTGTAATTTTAATATTGATGTGCTTGTGAAATTTTTCTTCAATATCTTAATGATATATTCACACTATTGGACCCATTCAAACTTCTTTCTTTTTATAAAGAGAAGTCATAGAATATCCAATCGAAGAGAATCCTTTCTATGAATCTTATGTAATATCCAAGGAGTCCCATGAATGATCTAACATTTGATACGTTCCTAAGCATATGCCATTCCATCATGGTATACAACTATCTTTTTTCCCAATATAATATGCCCCAAATTGTTGAATCTTCGTCCGATAGAATTAACACTTATTCGATTTAGCATAGAGATGATGCTTTCTCAACACTTGCAAAACTAGCATAAGTAAATCCTTACCAAGCACAAAGTGGTCTATCGATGATGATAATGGGGACAAAAGTACTACTATGAACCAACCATGTGTGAATAAATGTGTTGAATTTGAACACTAGAAGGGACCATGTCAATAGGGATCAACAATGAAAATATACTATGACATATGAGGGAAACCACCAATGATTAAAATGTTAATTAAGGTGCCAAGCCTCCAAATCAAATCCCCAAAATAAATATGTTGGTGTTGATAAGATTATATGTTGGAGAAAGGGCACTAATTAGTCCCTATAATCTACCGTGAGGTATAAAACAAACCAATAGATGTAATGGGATGAGACTTGATAGAGTGAGATGAGTTGGCCACTGATTAGGATAATTTTGATTTCCTTTCAACGAATCATAAAAAGAGTCTGACTTGGGTAGCAATCATAAAATTGAACATAAAGACTCAATGACCATTATGGGAATTGGAGAAAAGGTAAGTCTAAGGGAATACTAGGAACTATGAACACCATGTCTGACAAATAACAAGAAAATGACTCAAGGATCAGGCTGACAAGTTGAAAATGCAATGGAATTGGATTTGAATACATGTAAAAGCATGGGTGACTTGGTACAAATTCTCTAAACAAGGGAAACATGCACTACCACTACAATTGGTAAAGAGATTATGTAGAACTTCTTGGTAAAATATGGTGGTATTGAATGGAACTAAGTTGTTTTCCCTTGTTTTGGTGTTTTGAATTGTTATAGAAGTTTTCATTTTTTCAATATATAAAGAGTAAACTAACCAAAATACATTATGAAAAAGACACATGTATGAAATAAATCCAAGTAGTTTCAAATGAGAGAAAGGGAATATTGTGGCAGATGAATGTAAACATGGAAAGCATCTTGGGTGGGTCTCCTCAAAAGGAATGTCGAGAAGAGGTCAAAATGCATAGGAGATATTTGACATAGGAATGAGATAAAAAATTATGATTTTAACCACATAGAGAAAAGAAATATATCCAACCACTAGTAACGACTCTAGAATCCATGGGTATATTCAACAAATGAAAAGTGCATAGAATGAGGCTCTGAAACATGAAATTTGGACTAAAAATGATTCTCGGTCCTAAGGGGAATGAGAAAAGCGAGTGTTGGAAAGGAAATGGAGGTAAACTAGGGCAACCCATTAAGGTGGTGTGCTATCATCGAACAAGTGCAATGTGAAACTTAGAATGAGTGATGAAACTCATTGAGTCGATGGGGTGCACCCTATAGGAGATTCAATAATGAAAAGAGGTTAATGATGTAATGTTGTAGAGGCTAAGGCTATGCACATATTCCAATTTGAAAGAATTGACCTGAAAGGGGCATCAAATGCTTTGTGAAAATCATGGAAAAATACAAGCTCTCAAAACAAATCCTGCTTTCAAAAAACAATAGTTATGGCACACAAGTGTTTGAAGAAACCAAATCTAATAGAGTAAATGGCATAAAAAATGGAGCTCAAGTTATCTAGTACATGCCAAATGGATTTTTAGGTCAAAAGGGGTATAAATAGGAAAAAAATTAGGATTTCAAAGCTAATTTGTTTTCCGCGAGGTTAGAGAGGGAGAGTTAACCTAAATCTTTCTCTATTAGATTCAAGAGTTCACACAAGTGGAATTCAATCTCATGACTTCCATATAAGCCCTCATTTCCATCACATCATTTTTTCCATTTTTGCACAAACATTACCATGTTTTAGGTTCCAATGGATCACATGAGTATTGAAATAATAGTTGCATGAAAATGCACAACCCTCCCCTCAATACTGGTGTGATGGAGCATCCAAGGCCTAATTTAGCATGTGAAAAACTCTTGTGGAATTTGGTTGGAAAATTGTGCAAACCATGTGACTATCCACAAAAGAGTATGATGTTCTTAATGAGCTACTCATGCAACTATTTCTTTAAAACAAACATGATTCATGCGGAAAAGGGTGTGAAATCCACATGAAGACTAGTGAATTTTTTGTCATTTGGCGTGTGATATCAAAATGGTGGTGCATTAGAGGGAGAATGAGCCTAAGGAGATCAAGGAATTTGTGTAAAGGGATTCTCAAGTGTGAAGGATACTAATCTAGATTAGACTTTGGGAGATCTTCAAATTCCCCCTCGTGTAGATAGGTGTGGGGATACTAGAGTAGAAGATTCAAATGTGATGTCTTTATGATAATTTTGATGTAAGTGGGAAACCATTGGAGCTAACCCTAGAGGACATATACTTACTAATTGATATGTATTTTTGAGTAGAGGAGAGAGACTTAAGGTCGGAGTTGCAAGGGACAAACACAATGGATGTCTTGATTGCTCAACACTACTTATTGAAGATATAGAAGATGGAGTAGTTATTCTCACTAGAGATGAGGACCTATTATATAATATGGTGTTACATATTGGAGGGTTGTTTGTGACCCATCAGATCTTGGGTGCCGAATTGATATTATTGAGTGGTTTGTGAGTGGATCCAATTATGCTTGATCCTAGATCTTGTTAGGGGTTCTATGAACGCAGTTGAAACAATGGAATAAAATAGGATAGGGTGAGGTCACCTTCAGTACTATAATTTTTGTGTTCATTTTTTAGTGACTCATATTGATCCTTTCTCACTGTTCGATCAAATCACACGGGGTTAGAGCATCATGGATGGTACACAGTGGGATATGATACACTACCCTATGGGAGAGTCGGTTATGTGTGTTTTTAACCAATATTTATTTGAGGTGTGGAAGAAACACATAGTGGTGTTGGAGGAATACCCCTACATTGGCATGTGTTTTGTAAGAGATCCACATCTACCTCTACCCCTACCCTAGAGGGGGAGAATTAAGGACTTATTAGTAGGTGTGGGTGTTTTTTTTCATGATATTTTGATTTTACATATATCATATTGATACTAATGTGATTATGGTTTGGTGTTTTGTAGATGTGGGGTTGGTGAGGTTGTTAGCACTAGCACCAATAGCAGTAGCAATATTGCCACCTATTATGGGAGTCAGGGGGGAAGTGTGTTGTAGAGGATGATGCAAGGCTATTATTGGTGGCCCAACATGTGAGGTAAGAAGAAGGTCTTACATCATTGTTATAGACTCTTTGACAAAAGCTAGAGATGTTGGAGGGGATACCAAATACAGATTGGATGACTTTGGAGAATTCTTTTGTCGATGCATGTGTTAAGGTACTAGGTGAGTGGAGATAATTTCCATGATGGGTATCATTAGTGACGAAAAATGAGAGGAACTTTTCTTGAGGTGGTGCTAATGAGGCTCCACCTCTAGAGAATTTATGCCTACTAGATAATTCCACCACTTGAGGGTTAGGGTGATGGGTGTCAGGAATGGTGCCCCCATTTTGTATCATGACATATAGATCTATTCCATGGTGATGTGTATATACATGTGCTTATTGCTTTCATGATTTAATGTAAATTGAATTAGTAGAGAATTCGTTGTGTACACTATTGGCATTTGGTGATGGGGATTATGTGGTCAATATTAAATTTATGTTCACGTTTCAATCCATCCCTTTGGTTCATCATTAGGACAAAATTGATGCCTAAGAAATTTTCCTTCACTTTTTTTGAAATAAATACAACACAACCATAGCTTTTAGGTGATTAAGGCCAACATGTTGAGGCTTTTACTTTTATAATTCAACTAGGGTTGGATTCCAAGTTTGGTTGATGACAAGACCACCATATAGATTTAGGAAATTGGCATTTTTAATTATTTCAATGGCATCTTGGAATCTTATTTTGGACCAATTATCACCCTTTTCTAATATTTTTAATTCTTACATTTTTATTGGATGCTTCTTGTTGTGGTTTCATAGTCAACACTTGAGAATTGGAAGAATTAAGCTTGAAACAGAAAACAGTTTGTATATTGCTCACATGTAAACGGAGAAACAACACGTACATAAATAGTTGGAGTGAGATCCAACTAATTCCACTTCTTGTGGGAGAAGTTGAGAAAATATCTCAACTTCCTCCAGCTACCCCCCACCTAATCCCTAAACTCTAGGAATCCCTAATGAGTCATTATTATCTAATTGCCCCCCTTAATGACTACATTACAAATAAACCACATATTATAATTCTCAAATTACAACATAGATTTATGTCTGATCTAGTCTTCATCAGCACTCTCACCCACTCTGAAATCTTTTGGATTACGCTCTTTCTCCACAACTTCGAGCTACCAATTCATCCAGCATAAATAAAACTGCTTCTGACCATCTTTGAAGCATTTGTAGGATCAAAGATTCATGACTACCCTGAAAAATAACCACGATACTGGAAAAAAAAAAATCAATAATCAATCTTACAATGTGACCTTTCTACACTCAACAATACAAAGATAACACGAAACTGATGATCTTGGAGCACCAAAATACAACAAGAATCAAAAGTTTTTACAATTTATTTCTAACATACATAAACAATAACTCTATTCTAGAACAGCTTGAGAGATGATTGAGAAGGTTCATCATCACTGGATGAGTATTCTTGCATAGCACCTAGTGAGTCCTCG
>LPNX010257236.1:98369-130767 GCA_001517045.1 Pseudotsuga menziesii | reverse complement strand
CTAACAAAGACTTTAGATCATTTATGTGAGAAGACAATGATACTTCATCATGCATTTTTAACTTGAATAGCTGTAACTTTAATGAAAACTTGGCATTTACATCCTTTTCCCCAAATATTGTACTCAATTGTACCCACATTTCTTCAGAAGATTTTTTCAAATCTATTAGATGCAGTTGAGAATCTTCAAGAGACAATCCAAGAATGGCCTTGGCTCTATCCTCTCTTTTCTCCCATTCAATTAATTGCTTGGCATATGTAGATGCTTTCTTTGTTCCTTTTACTATTCCCCATAAGTTCTTATGCATCATTTGAAGTTGTATTTTTACTTTCCAAGTATGGAAATTAAAACCATTAAATTTTTCCAATGCAATGTTTTCCATATCAACACAGATTTAAATAAAAAATGAATACCTCTGCAAATGATAGCTTTCCTTCCTCTGGCAGCCTTCTTTCCTCTGGAAAATATGGCAGCGTTCCTTCTTTCCTCTGATTGAACAGATCCCTAGCGATGGCTTGTAGGGCAGTAGTGTTACGGCCAGCAATGGCGTCTCCACGCCTCCTCCTATGGCAGCGAGCTTATATGGCAGCGAGCGTTTGAGCAGAGGTGTAACTCCAGCAATCTCACGGCTCTGAAAATATAAACAAATGATCCCCTCCATGCAGAACTCAGGAATTGCTAACCTTGCTCTGATACCAACTTGAGAATTGGAAGAATTAATCTTGAAACAGAAAACGGTTTGTATATTGCTCACATGTAAACAGAGAAACAACACGTACATAAATAGTTGGAGTGAGATCCAACTAATTCCACTTCTTGTGGGAGAAGTTGAGAAAATATCTCAACTTCCTCCAGCTACCCCCCACCTAATCCCTAAACTCTAGGAATCCCTAATGAGTCATTATTATCTAATTTCAACAACCACAAATATGTGTTTCTGACTACCACTAGACATAGGGATCGACATTCCATTATGTTGATCCCTCGTATGAATAAGGGATCGGCAATGATAATATGATGCAAGGGAGTGATTGGCGATTAGATTTTAGAAGTAAAAATTTGTCAACTCTTGTATTGCTTAACCACATAAATGTAGTCATGGTTTAGTGTACTTAATTAATAGAAGCAAAATTATGAGCAATATTATATACCGCACATCAACTAGTTAGTTGGCCTTATTAAAAAAGAATGTACATGTGCATTAACTAACTAACTACTAAGTACCCCAATGTAGGGAGCTTAGGGTAGGACCCTAACATTCCCTCCTCCTTCAAAAGCAACATTGTCCTCAAGGTTAGAGGTGTGGAAATCGTTGTAAGGTAGTTGTTGGATCCCAAGTGGCATCTTCAGTTTGTGTATCTGAACTTCCCTGTAGTATGTGAGAAGGGGCCATATCTATGACAAGTAACTTATTTTTGTTGCACCAATGTCTATTGAAAAAAATAATATTATTATAATGATAGAAGAGGCCTAAATGTTAGAATTCCACTTAGTTTTCCCATGTTAACTTATGGAACATAGGGTTCTAAGAAGGTGGAGGAGGAGGCACATAATTCATGTGGTCGTGGATCAAAAGTGGGGCATTCGATATAGAGAGTTACCGGCATCTATGCCTCTAGCTAGATGAGATGTTGAAAAAGAAGCAACATGGTGAAACATTTGGGCTTGTGCTCTAAAAATATCCTCTATACCACTAATAAAGAATTATATGAAAAAAATATTAGTCATGCTTCTATGTGGATTGCCAATTGCTCGAAGGAAGCAATAAATTCTTTGACTATGTTGATTTAGCACAACTTAGCCAACTGCCCCAAAAAAATTTGTATTGGTTTCAAATCAAGCAAAGATGGCCTTCAAAATTGGGTCCAAGCAATAAATCCCCATAAACCTTCTTATTCCAGCGTCACCATGACTAACTCCCTTGATCCAAGTATAACACACCAACCTTGAGCATCAATAGGTCATCATAAATATCTTGGAGGGAAGAGTAGTGTTCCATATAGGTCACTCTATCCACAAAGGCCTTCCACTTAAGGATGTGTATCCAACCTCACAAGACTTTGATCCAAATGGATACTAGTGGCCACCCACCTATTCCACTAAGTTACAACAATTATCCATCTTCTTGGAAGTTTTCTACAATTTTTTTGGGTCCCAAACTTTCGAGATCGTTTTGACGCCCTAAACAATGTAACATATGCCTTTTGCATGGACTACACAATGAAGCTTAAAAACACTACATGTTGCGAGAACTATTATTGTTGTTGCATGGAATCAGGGTTTCATGCTCTCCATTCTTGTGTGTAGGGATTTTTTTTGCATGAATATTTCTAGCAGTTCACCATCTTTTTATAAAATGTTACTACCAATCATATTCATTTCTTTCTGCATGAATATTGCCACTAGTTCGTGTTCATTTTTCAGAAGATTGATACCAATTCTACCCCTTTCTACATAATGCATTATACAACTTGACGATAACTTCATACCCAAAAAAAGAATACCCATAAAAATCATTTGTTTTGCATCAAAAACACCAATAACAACCCCTGAATCAAAAAGTGTTTCTACCGGTAGCGAGTTTTTTTTTTAGGCTAAAAATACACATTTTTGAAAGCCTAGCAAATTCCATTGCAATCAAAACTATAAATTGAACCCCGAATCGAAAAAGGGTGCTTGTGGAGAACCTCCTGCAACAAACAATGAGAATGCACGATATAGCAAAAATTATGGATCACAGAAGAGATTTTATTAATTACATACCACTTCGAGGGGGCAACCTCCTTTGAGCAAGCTCA
The DNA here is from genome assembly GCA_001517045.1 of Pseudotsuga menziesii. NCBI lineage: Eukaryota > Viridiplantae > Streptophyta > Pinopsida > Pinales > Pinaceae > Pseudotsuga > Pseudotsuga menziesii. The sequence goes on along the minus strand of LPNX010257236.1, from coordinate 127,969 downwards.
ATACAAAATAACTCTTTGATGTTTTCATTAGCCTCAACACATACTTATATACTAAGTCTAATCTAAACAACTATTACTCCCCATGAATGTGGGATAATGAAACGTATTAACGGGACAACTTAACAACTATTACTTACTCCCCATGAATGTGGGATAATACAACATACTAATGGGACGACTTACAAAGCATATGCGTCTGACAAAATATACTAAAGCTGTGGCGATGCTAGAGATTTTTTTTTTTGAAGAAATGATCTGTGGCGGTGCTAGAAAGCTGTGATTTATCAACAGGAAATGGAGTAGATGATCTGTGACAATTTTGGAATTCTGCATGTTATCAACTGTAAATAGATATGGACCCTAGGTATATTCGGCTTCCTAATGGTTCAAAGCTAGTCACTCAGCCACCAAGGTTGTATCAGGCTTGAGTATTGGGGCAGCACCCCTCACTTCACGGCGCAGGTAAAACTGCTAACCACTTGGCCAAAAACGACAACTCTTTGGTTTTCCTCACAGATAGAAATCTAGTCAATCTGGTGGGGGTCATTGCCCTTTTCGCTTGGCAAGCCCTCTCAATGGCCAGCTACTTTAGGATTCCTATGGTACTCCTCACAATGAGTTTTAGGGCTATGCCCAAGTACTTCTCATAGTTAAGTGGATGGGGTTTATTCCCTAATCCGGATGAATAATACCACTGCAGGAATAAGAACAACTGTAAGGCTCATAGCACCAAGAAGCACGACAAAAAAAAATCTAGAAATTCCACCCAATGAGCCCAAGAAAGTGCTCTAATACCAGATGTGGAGAACCTCCTGCATTAAACAATGAGAATGCATGATATAACATAAATTATGGATCACAGAAGATATTTTATTAATCGTAGGCCACTTCGAGGGGGCAACCTCCTTTGAGCAAGCTCAATACAAAATAACTCTTCGATGCTTTCATTAGCTCAACACATACTTATATACTAAGTATAATATAAACAACTATTACTCCCCATGAATGTGGGATAATGCAACATATTAACTGGGAGACTTAACAACTATTACTTACTCCCCATGAATGTGGGATAATACAACATATTAATGGGATGACTTACAAAACATATGCGTTCGACAAAATATACTAACAAAATAAAGAGGGGGGTTGACACGGGTTCTTAACAGTGCTACTAGTAGTACATTTTTTCCAAGGCTAAAATTACATATTGCTTCAAACCCTAGCCTTAACAATCATTGTCACTACAAATCAAAACCCTAATCCAACCCCCAAATAGAAAAGGGGTGCTTCCATGGCACCTCCTTCTTTTAGATTAAAATTATAACTTTTTTAAAACCATGGCCTTAAGAGTCAGTGTGGTTGCAACAAAAAATACCAAAATCAACCCGTCAATAAAAAAAGGTTGCTACCAGTAACACCCCATGGTTAAAATTACGAGCATTTCTAAACCATGTCTGAAAAAACGTATTCAACATTTTTTTAAACACTTCAAAAGTAATAAAAATTATAATTTTGACCAAAACCACAATTTTTTGAGTAAAAAAATTATTATTTTTTACCAGGGAAATATGCAACTAGTGACAAGACTGGTACTCGCGTGACACGGGGTCTACAGATCCAGTCCCGCTACCACTATACCCCTAGGTGCATCCACAACACCTGAACCATGACATGCATGTATGTTTTGAGATATTTGAACACGAGACCTTCCATTTACAACTATTTACAACATTTCAACTTTACCACCTATTATATCCCCACATATGAACAAAATATCTTTTAAATAAAACAGTTTTCATTTAAAAATTAAAATTAAAAACCATTAAAAAATAACAAATTTAAAAACTAAAAAAAGTTTAGTTTCTAAAAGCAAAGTGAAAAAAGTTTTAAACATATTAATGTTTAAAAATAAATAAAACTTTGAAACCAAAAAATAATTAAAAAAAATTTAAAAATAAAATAATACTTTAAAAATACAATTTTAAAAAGTTAAAAATTAATCACGTGAATGTTTAAAAACTTTAATATTAAAATTCAAGTATAAGATAAAAACATAATTTTAAAAAATAAAAAATGAATAATGTTAGTAGGGAGGAAGAAATGGAAGGAGGAGAAACACCATCTTTCATTTGTTCTTCCCTAGCTTCCATCTTCGTCTTTGCCTATGTCATAGGGAGAGCTGGATATGGAGTGAAAAGTGGGGAGGGACTTCCCTTCCATCTCTTTCGGAATCGCCTTTTTTTCATTTCTATCGAGCCCTGTCCCTTCAAATTATTCATTTATTTTTATTTTTTAAGTTTTCATTTTTTTTAATAATTTTTCTTATTTTTATTTTATTTTTAATTTAAATTAAATTTGTTAAATCTTTTTTCTATTTCTGTGAGTATTTTAATTTTTTAAGTTCTAAATTGGTTTTTTTCAATTTTTATTTTTTTAATGGTTTTTAAATTTTTTTAAATATTTTGAAAATTTGTCTATTTTTCAAATTTTAAATTGTGTTTTTAAAATGTTTCTAGTTTTATTAAATTTATCCTTTTTATTGTGTTTAAGTGATTTTAAAAAATACATTTTTTAAATTATGGTTTCGAAATGTTTGTAATTTAAGTATTTTAGAACAATGATTGCTATGGGTAGAACTCTTTTTATTTAGGAGTTGATTTTGGTATTTTCGTAACAACAACATCAATTGTTTTAAAGGTCATGGTTTCAAAAAAGTTGTAATTTTAACCTTAAAAAAATGGGGTTATTATGGTAGCACCACTTTCATTTTGAGGGTTGATTTAGGGTTTTGATTTGCACTAATGATGATTGTTAAGGTTAGGGTTTCAAACTATATGTAATTTTAGTCCCAAAAAAGAGAATGTTATTGGTAGCAACATTTTTTCATTCAAAGTAAAAATAGCCACTAAATGCAGGCTATAAAAAATGAGACTCTGGAGGGTTCTCATCAAGTTGTATAATGTGTTACATAAAGACTTAGATGCTTGGTGTGTGAAGCAAAGTTCATGGGTGGAATCTGGACTATAGTGTCACGTCCCCTCCCGTCCGAGAGGACGCGACTACGGCACTGTTGCTATCAATTAACCGGGCAATCTAGCCGAAATGAACATGATAATAAAAATGCATTGAATTAAAACATACACTGATGCATAACAAATGTTGAATATACAGCTGAAGCAAATCATCCATTCAAGCATTCAACATGTTCATAATTCATAAATCAAGCAAATACAGTTGCAAAGATTAAACACACACAAGAATACTTATCTTGAAAAAGAGTTGTCCCACAACCAGCTATGTCATTGCAACGTTCCACCCAACCATAGGCCAGTGTGCTCATCAATCTCTCAGCACCACTGCCACCCTCGAGCTAGGCATGAATCCCACAAGGAATAAGGGAACAACAGACTTACACACAACAAGACATATATCCACAGTGCATCCAACACACAGTTGGGTTTCACATACTGCTAAGGCAACAAGCCAACCACATAGGGGTTCCTTGGACTTACTTAACCAAGCCACAAGCACATCCAAACACAGTCAACCATCTAACATATGGGTTCCTTGGACTTACTCAGCCAAGCCAACACCAGGATGAACTTCACAGCCAAATACAAGTTTTGGGTATGGACAAAACATCTTGGGAGCCAAAATCGGAAATGGCAATTGGGGAAAAACGACCCAGGTGAGAAAATCGTTTTGGGAAATGATTAATGGCTTCACAGAGGCAAAAACGATCTCTACAAACCCCCAATTCGTGGATCTATCTTCCCAGTCACTGAGCATAACCAAAAACGGGTTTGCAACCAAAAACGGATTGGTAAAATGGGAAAAACACCCTGGGAACCCAAAAATGATTTCAGCAGGTGTTCTTGGGTATTAGAGGAGCAATACGACCCCAACAAACACCAAAAACGTGAATCCATGTTGCACATGCACTCAGCAACACAAGAACGACTTCCCAACCATGGAGAAAAATGGAGAAACTGCAGAAAACGTAAAGGGAGAGCACAACAAAATCCAGCTGTGTGAGGGAGGCAAACACGACCTCTAAACACCCCTAGAATGTGAATCTCCTCTGCCCATTCACTGAACAATACCAAAAATGGGTTTTTCCAGCTGTAGAATGAGGAAACAACCACAAAAACATGAAGGGAAGAGCTCCCAGAATCTCCAACTGCATGAGAGAGAAAAACCTATGGGTGAATAATGGCTTAGGCATGCATTTTCAAGCATTTACTTGCCTAAGAAGTCAAAACATGTTTTCCAAAAATGGGTGTCTTCCCAAATTCGAATTTGACTCCCATATTCTTCCCATCCCCATGCATTAACTTCTCCAACCAACTTCTAGATAACTGGGCACAAAAGACAAAATGGGTAGTTGACAGCTTTATGGGTTCTTCCTTAGACATTTGGATTTTCTCCATGGGCTCAAAGGTTTGAATACTTCTCCTCCCTATTCCTTGTGAAATCATGCCCCCATCTCTTTAACGTTGCAGTGCATAGCTAGTTGTAGTATTTTTATTAATTTGCATTTTACATGATGTCTCAAAACATATTGTACCTAGCTAGACATAAACCATCGACATCAATTTTAATCGTCGATACACAAGACATTGAATCCATGGTGGCGCCTTTGCCTTGAGCTCCACACCATGATAATAAAAAAAATATTTACATCATGTGCAATTCAATACCGTGGAGTCAAAACCGGGGTGTTATATTCCCCTCCCCCCCCCTCAACAGCACTGTCCTCAGTTCTTTGCAAAATTTTAACAATTGCTACACTGGCACCACCCTTAGTGCTCTGCAAAATTGGACCAAAACTGGGTGTGCCAATCGCATGGCATCCTCCAGTTACCATGTAGTCGTATCAGGACTGTTATGTTTCCTCTGCACCTTTACATGTCCAATGGTACGATCTGGAACTCCTCCTTGGTTCCACTTCGTGTTTGTCTTGCATGCGAACTCCTCCAAGTCCTTGATTGCATGAATTAGTACACACCACAGGATCATTTTTGGGGTCTTGGAGAATCCTTCTCCTCGGCTTGGAACATTTCTAATGTCTTTGGTAACCAACAATACCTATGCTCCAGCCCCAAGCAATGAGTCAATTCCCATGTCAGTATTCACAAGATTCTCCAAAATCATAGATGAATCACATGCACATGTATATTGACATAAAATCAACAAAAAGTTTCCAATTGAACCAAATACTTATCTTGCATAAGTATCTTCTTTTGGTTCCACAGGTGTTCGACTGGGATTTATACAACTATGGCACTCACAACCCTGCCCCACCCCAAACCTGGGTGTGCATTAAAGGGTATCCAAATTTCTGCAAGCCTCAGATCACCTAAAAATACCTCTCAACCAAGGCCTAACAGCTTCGGTCTTGAGCCCAACACCTCTTCTAGGTGCTCACCAAGATTAGGTGCTTTCTTTCCAAACACCACAATGAATTTAATTCATAGGTCAGATTCATTCCTATAGGATACAATCTATAACAAGATTTTCAAAACCATGGTTGCATCACATGCTCATGTATATTTACAGAAAATCAACAACAACAAAAGTTTGATAAGTAAACCAAATACTTATCTGCATAGCATCTCTCAACCAAGATCTGTTCAGCCCCACTTCAGATCCTACCACCTCTTTGGGTACTTCAATGGAAGCGCTATTCAAGAGCCTAGCACCTCTCCCCGTGCTTACCAAGATCAGGCACTTCCTTTCCAGGAAACCATAACAGATTAATTCACATGTCAAATTCATTTTCACAGGATTCATTTCTTAACAAGATTTTCAAAATCTTAGATGAATCATTATGCACATGTGTAATTACAAAAACCAACCAAGATTTTCCAAGTAATCCAATACTTATTTGTATAGCATCTCTTAACCGAGATTTGGTCATCCCCGCTTTAAATCTTAACACCTTCTTGGGTGCTTAATGACAGCTCTGGCTTAAGGGCCTAGCACCTTCTCCATGTGCTTACTAATGCTCAGGTGCTTCATTTCCAAACATCATAATACCTAGGGGTTATTCTCTTCACGAAGCCCCTACTCTTGTGACAGTCCCCTTACGACGTGAATGTGTGCAGAAAGAAGTCTAATCGGATGTCTTACACCCTAGGAGTCCCCGGTGATGCATACGGGTGCCTAGTTGGCAGGGGGGAGAAGCTATGTACCCAAGTACATCCTTCTAGAGGATCCATGTACCCTATGTACATGTTTTCATCGTATCACCTGCGTTACATACAAACATGCAATTTACATCATATGTCATCATACAATTTCAATCATAGGTTTTCAAACCTATTCCAAACACATCCCTCTGAGAAGCTATGTATCCAAGTACATCCCTCCAAGGAGCCATGTACGTCTAGTACATATTTTCATCATCTCACCTGCGTTACATACCAACATGCAGTTCATATGAGATGTCACCATAAAAAAAAATTGCAATCATAGGTTTGCAAACCTATTCCAAACAGATCCCTCCGAGAAGCTATGTATCCAAGTACATCCTTCCAAGGAGCCATGTACGTCCAGTACATCCTTCCGAGGAGTTATGTATCCCAAACACATCCTTCTGAGAAGCCATGTACTCCAAGGACGTACTTTCATCATCTCACCTACATTACATACAAGTATGCGGTTCACATGAGATGTCATCATAAAAATTTTAATCATAGATTTTCAAACCTATTCATGCATACATGATTTCTCAAATATCAAACGATCAATAGCATTAATAGTCAAATAAAAATGTGAGTTCACAATTTTGCTTCTTATAGAAAATCAGATTTTTGCAACCATGAGTCCATCTTCATATTGTTTGGCTTTTGCAAGTGGGAGCACTTATCCCCTATTTACACATGTTGTCCTGAAACCTGTACATCCACATGAAAGATGTCATCTTGACACAATTTTAAATCATCCAAACAGTCACAGTTAGCAACAGGAAACTTTAGACATCAAGCAATGCAAGACAAACATATCCATTGTTAGCATGATTCAAAACCATCACAGGAGATCACAGTCTCCCATAATCAACAGAAAAACTTGCAATCTTAAGTTCCAAAATCTATTCTCATTCATGAGTTTTTCCCTCATAGTTTCTGGCCTTTGCACATGGCAGATTCCTGCATCAAATTCACCAAGTACCACTTAGACTTCCCTGTCTGAGTCATTCTATATGCAACCTCCAGGAATCAATGTCCCAATCACTCCTTGGGTGAACCCATACCCAACTTCGACTGCAGAGTACCCCTCAATGACCTCATGTAGTATCCTACAAATCCCATACAGGATCTGACATCTGTCACATTCCTTAATGTGCATACAATTCATGCACCCTGAGCACTTTCAATACCATCCATAGATGTGTTTCATGCTTTTCTTCATCCTTAGAATGAATAAGAATGTCATTAAGGATAACAAGAACAACTTGTCCAGATACCTGCTAAAACATCATTCATGGAACATATGAACGTAGGTGGTATGTCTGTGAGACCAAATGGTACCATTTGATGCCAGGCCCTTCTTTTGACAGTCTTTATCCAGACTGATACTTGATTCTTAGTCCTGTCCCAAATTTAGCAGAACCGCTAATCTATCTGACTCGGTCAATGTCCCAGGCAGCGCTCTTTCCATGAGCTAACTTCAAGCCTTCGGTAAACTGGATTTTCATAAATATCTCGCTCCCATCTCCAACAATTAACTGACTTGCTAGTTCTCCAACGACATGGCTGGAGGTCCGTCAAATCTAGATCAACGGTGGACCTCAAATATAATAGGGCGAATTTCATCAAATTCGCGCCCGCCAGAATTTTCTTTCTTCGCGCTATTTCACCCAGCAAAATAGCTCACAGCTGTTGATCTTCTTCAGGATCAACCTCATCTGTTGATCTCGATCTCTTTTATGGCGATTACCTTCACATTTCGCGGTCGGTTCAGCCCCTTTTTTTAATCCTTCTCGCTGTTTAGTCAACGATATTCCTTATAGTCGTAGATATTCAACCCTTCAAATCTCCACCACACGATCTACCATCGTGAGGATGATTTAATCTTGGCCCTGTTGGGTTATCTCAAATGTAACTCCAACCTTGTGAATCCCATCTTCAACCGTGGAATTGTTCCTGGTCACGATCTCAACTACCTACATAGCCACAAACTTAGGCCTTGCTTACTATCGATCCTTGCAGTGATCGATCGTTGATCTAGAACCCTAAAACAAGGTTATTCTGAACATACACATTCATGAAATCCTCAATGGATTATTAATCTAACTCTCATTCGATTGATCATAGAATCGATCAATCGATCTCTATTTCTCTCCCTCTTAAAAGCCTTGATTCACATACAGGATTATCATTCATTAACAAAGGATTCAATTCATGAAATCACACATTCAGACAAAATTGAATTTACACGGAGATTATGTTGAGATAGGATTTCTTCATTCACACAATGAAATGGTGCATGCAATTTTGTCTCGGGACCTGCGTTCTGATCATAGCAAGACTTAGTCTTCCTGATAGTCTCTTCTAGAGTTCTAGGTTTATCAAACTTAATCCTGCCTTTGTAAGCTTGATGTATCCTACTTAGAAGATGCTCTCTTTTCACTTTATTATTTTCGATGTATTTGGCATACCTCAACGGTTTCAAGAATTGGTTTTCATAGTCCCACATGGTCAACTGTCCTAATTTCAGCTTCATCTACCTGGGTATTGTGAACTTGCCTCACATTCCCCTCCTGATGCAGACAGTTCCTGCGCAAGTGGTTTCCTCCACATCCCCAGCATTGGAGTCGTTTCCTTGTCTTGTCACCCTATCATTTTGGTTGGCTTAGTCACAACTTGTGACGGATGCCTTTGTTGATTTCAAGAGTGAGAAGGTTTGAAACCTTTCCTCCTTTGGTTAAGCTTCACATTCTTCTTGCAAGAATTTCTCCTACTCCCTTCGGTATTTGTTGTCTGATGCCCATATTTTATCTGCCTTTGGAGGTTTTTCAAACTCTGTAGCATGGCTGCAATCAACTAATTTTGCTCTTCCAGAGTCTTGGTCATCCTTTCATTTTCCTTTCTGCAACCCTGCAACTCCATCCTCAAGCTCTTTATGGTAGCTGCAATATTTGGGGAAGTCTCTTGATTCCTCTTCCGATCAAATTTTGTTTCAGCACCCTTGACCTGAACATCTTCCCCCATAGCATCTGCCTCGAGCTCGTAGGGATCCTGTGCATCACTCATGATGTAAATCTTCTTGGCACTGATCTTCTTGATCAGACCAAGACCAACTTCTCAACCTACACTATGAATCTGCAAATGTGTTTAGGAATACCATTGTTAAATTATAAATTTATAACATTCTCATAAATTTATAATTAATTGCGTGCATTTGGAAAAACAATATATATTGACAACTTGTCAAATACACAAACTTGTCTCTTCATAAACAACAACTGTCTCAGAGGGACGACGGGTCAAGGGCAACGCCCTCGCTTTTTTCTTTTTTGTAAATCTTCCATTTTCGCGCAATTTGACGCATAACTTCACTGTCATTTTTTACTTTTATGGCACCTGCAGATCCCATTGAAAACCTGTTAAAATTCTTTGTTTCGGCGATTTTCCATTTTCCTTTGATCGACGAACTCACCAAAGTTTTCTGACATGTCGGTTCAACTCACCCTTCTCCTTTCGACATGTCGACAAAACTTGTCATTTCCTTCCAATCAGCAAAACTCCGCCTTACTCCTAACGTGTCGGCAAAATCCTAATTTTTCTTTCGATTGCGAAAGCTTGCCAAACTTGCCGACGTGTCGGAAAAATTCTTAATTTTCTTTCGATTGGCAAAAACTTGCCAAACTTGCCAACGTATCGGAAAAATTCCGAATTTTCTTCCGATCGGCAAAAACTTGCCAATATTTTTGACGTATCGAAAAAATTCCAATTTTTCTTCCAATCGGCAGAACTTGCCAATCTTTCTGATGTGTCGACAAAAATTCCCCGAGTTCACCTGACACATCGGCAAAATTCATCTTTTCTTGCCAACGCGGAAATTTCGGCACTTAGAAAAATTTGAAAAAAAAAACTTCTTTTTTTCATCGGCTGAAACTCAAATTTCCACTCGACATGTATTGATTGAAACTTGACTTTCCACCCGACATGTATCGACTGAAACTTCCCAAGTTTTCCGATGTGTGTCGGCGAAACTCAACCAACGTATCGGTAAAACTCACCGATTTTCACCGATTTTTCAAACACAATTTCAAATTTTTTTTCTTTTCCTTCCTCTTCCTGTCGGCTCAACTCTGCCCTTTCACGCCAACGCCGTCAACGCCATTCAAGCAGTTCAGCTGACACGTATCAGCTCTACTCGGCTAACCCAGCTGAAATGTGTTGACTCTACTCAGTATTTCAAGCCGATATGAGTTGCAGTGATCTTCATTGGCTTGACTCAGCTAATTTAGCCGACATGTGTCGACTCGACTCGGCAAACTGAGCTGACACAAGCAACATTCCAACACTTAGAAAAATTATGGGAATTTTTCTCTGTCTGCTTCTGTTCCTGCTGACCATAGAGGGTGATCTAACCTCTATCAACTACTCTTCATGGCCCATTGAGGCCCAATGCTGCAACACTGCTCTGATACCACACTGTCACGTCCCCTCCCATCCGAGAGGACACGACTACGACACTGTTGCTATCAATTAACTGGGTAATCTAGCCGAAATAAACATGATAATAAAATGCATTGAATTAAAACATACACAGATGCATAACAAATGTTGAATATACAGCGGAAGCGAATCATCCATTCAAGCATTCAACATGTTCATAACTCATAAATCAAGCAAATACAATTGCAGAGATTAAACACACAGAATAATACTTATCTTGAAAAAGAATTGTCCCGCAACCAGCTATGTCGCTGCAATGTTCCACCCAACCATAGGCCAGCATGCTCATCAATCTCTCAGCACCACTGCCACCCCCGAGCTCGGCATGAATCCCGCAAGAAATAAGGGAACAACAGAGTTACACGTAGCAAGACATACATCCACAGTCAAGCCAACACACAGTTGGGTTTCACATACTGCTAAGGCAACAAGCCAACCACATAGGGGTTCCTTGGACTTATTTAACCAAGCCACAAACACATCCAAACACATTCAACCATCTAACAGATGGGTTCCTTGGACTTACTCAGCCAAGCCAACACCAAGATGAACTTCACAACCAAATACAAGTTCTGGCTATGGACAAAACATCATACGAGCCAAAATCGAAAATGGCAATTAGGGAAAAAGGACCGAGATGAGAAAATCATTTCAAGAAACGATTAATGGATTCACAGAGGCAAAAATGATCTCTACAAACCCCCAATTTGTGGATCTATCTTCCCAGCCGTTGAGCATAACCAAAAATGGGTTTCCAACAAAAAACGGATTGGTAAAATGGGAAAAACACCCTGGGAACCCAAAAACGATTTCAGCAAGTGTGAATCCCTGCTGAGTGGATAATTAAAAGTGTCAACAACATTCAAAATAAATTAATCAAATAAAAAATTGATAAACAAAAAATTGAGATTTTTGTAAATCTCACTCAAGTCCATTTCTTTTTTTTATAACCGAGAGGAACCCTCCAAGACACCTAACAAGATTTGTTAACTATGCCACGTGAAGAAAAACCTCTTGGTACAGAAGCAGTCTTAATATTGGACATGACATAATCAATGGGAGTATAGTCACTAGCATGGTTGTACAATGCCTCCCTTTCGTTTATTTTAGACCGACGATGATTCAAACATATAATTTTATCATAGAAACCATCAGACCACACTGATGGCTTTGCCCTCAACGCCCCTCAAGTTTGTTTCTTTATATTATTTGTCAAGTTCATTTAGCTCACATAGTCTTGGGCCTTTCTGCTTATCTTTTCTTTTTAAAAAAGTATTTAAATTCATATAATTGCTCAAAAAGTTTGGCTTAAATTTAAAAACCAAACTTAAGGGTGGAAGCAACTTTAAAATTGAAAATTTGACAAGATAGTTGTTTTGGACGAATTTTAAATAGAGTGGTTTTGGAATTTCAACAATGGTATTTTATAACAAGATCCACGAAGTGGAAAATGTCCTTCGAATTTGACATTAGGATGTTTTGAAATTTAACACAAAATTATCTTTCCAATGACTAGGACCCCAACAAACCCCAAAAACATGTAGCCCTGCTGCACATGCAGTCAGCAACACAAAAATGACTTCCCAACCATGGAGAAAAATGGAAAAACTGCAAAAACGTGAAGGGGAGAGCACATCAAACTCTAGCTGCGTGAGGGAGACAAACACAACCTCTAAACACCCCTAGAATGTGAATCTCCTCTGCCCATTCGCTGAACAATACCAAAAATGGATTTTTTCCAGCTGGGGAATGAGGAAACAACCACAAAAACGTGAAGGGAAGCGCTCCCAAGAGCTCCAACTGCATGAGAGAGCAAAACGTATGGGTGAATAATGGCTTGGGCATGCATTTTCAAGCATTTACTTGCCCAACAAGTCAAAAACACGTTTTCCAAAAATTGGTGTCTTCCCAAATTCGAATTTGACTCTCATATTCTTTCCATCCCCATGCATTAACTTCCCCAACCAACTTCTAGATGACTACGCACAAAAGACAAAATGGGTAGTTGACAGCTTTATGGGTTCTCCTTAAGACATTTGGCTTTTCCCCATTGGCTCAAAGGTTTGAATATTTCCCTTCCCTGTTCCTTGTGAAATCATGCCCCCATCTCTTTAACGTTTCGACGCATAGCTAGTTATGGTATTTTTATTAATTTGCATTTTACATGATGTCTCAAAACATATTGTTCCTGGCTAGCACATAAACCATCGACATCAATTTTAATCGCCGATACATAAGACATTAAATCCATGGTGGGGCCTTTGCCTTGAGCTCCACACCATGATCACGTAAAAATATGTACATCATATGCAATTCAATACTAGGGGGTCAAAACTAGGGTGTTACATATATCACTTCTACTAGCATCACTACCTACATCGAGACTTTAATTAGGTTTTGAACTGTGAAACGATGAGCACAAAAAATTCAAGGAATATTGGGGCTATAGGGCCTGTCAACTCATGGAAACGATGGAGGATGATATTGACACAAAAATCACAAATATTGTTTCAATGTCATTACAAGGAATTAACAAGAAACTGGAAAAACTCCTAGCATTGAAAGTTGAGTTTGAAACCTTAAAAACAGAGATAAATGAATGAAAATCCCTCATTCATCTTTGTGGTCACACCACTCATTAAATAGTTCAAGCTCATTCAAAATTATTATACACAAAATCAAAAGAGACATACTGAAATTTGATGGTGTAAATGATTGAGAAGGCCCAAAATGGATTAACAAACTTGAACTATAATTTGATATATACTGTTATTTACAATGAAGAATAAAAAATCAACATCACACCGATATACTTGGAAAGATCAACATTTGATTGGTTCCTATGGTTGAACACCAAATCTTAAGCACTCGTGAGAGACTTGGACACCTTCAAAAAAAACATTTTAAAATAATTTCAAGATATGGAAGGATAGAGAGTCTACACTCAACTCACTCAATTGCAACAATCAAGGACAATGGAGGAATATTTTAGTGATCTACATTACTAGCCATCTACATCAATGACAAATCTGACAAGCTTCTATTACAAATTGTCATTTCATGATTGAAACCAAACATAAAGAACGAGATAAGAGTACAAATATGTTAAACAAGCTAAACTCTTTGAAGCAAAACAAATGTTCTATCAACCACCTCATTATTCTTAGTGCAAAAATCAAGCTCGAAATATAATCCTCCTCACGATAGGATGTCGTTGTCAAAGACGAAGAAGGATAAGAGTCTATGTTTCAGATGTAATGCTCAAAATTGGAGTCCAGGACATAGATGTAAGGACAAATAGTTCTACCCATGTGAAAAAAATAACCAAAGTGATAGAAATAAAGTTGGGGAAACTTGGTATATATCTTCTTTCGACACATAAACGGACAATGAGGAATGTAGAAACTATGAAACCACTCCAAAACTATTTGTCATTTCCATTATGGGTGTCTCTCAACCCCAACCCTTAAAGTATTTGGCTACATCAAGAATACTAAAGTATGTGTGCTTACAAATACTGGTAGTTCACATAATTTTATAGATACAAATATAGCAAAACAATTAAACATAAGTCTTCTTCCCTATCATAGACTTTCAAACCACAATATTGGGGGTGTATATGTGTTCTTAAGATCCTAATTGTTGGCCACTCTTGGTACAATGGTGTTAAACTTACAAAAACATTTTTTTAGATTTTTTGAAAATGGAAAAATACAAGCTTCATGGAATCAATTGCCCCTCCTAGATAGTCTCATCCAATAGAAGGGAAAAAGTGATTAAGACGAGCACAAGACTATATATTATATTGTTATTCAATGGAGGAAGTTTCTAAGAATGATGATCCAAAATAACTAAATAATATCCTTGGGGAATATTGTACCATTTTCCAAGATGCACCTCGTAGTCTTCCTTCGATGCACTCGAGATATCACATTATAGAATTGATCCCTAGTTCAAGCTTGGTTAGAAGAAAATATTACAAGCAATCTCATAGATAGAAAACAGAAATTGAATGCTTAGTTCAAGAATTATTGGACTGTGATGTTATTACAAAATGCAAGGGTCCATTCTCTGCACATGTCATACTTGAAAGAAAAAAAAGATGGATTGTATCAACTATTTATCATTAAACCAAATTACCATTAAAGTTGATTTCCCATTCCATTTATGGATGAAAAATTAGATGAGTTTCACAATTCTAAGTATTTCTCCAAAGTTGATCTAAATTAAAGCTATTACCAGATAAGAATACAAAAAGAGGATATTCCTAAAACCATTTTTTGTACCCATGAAAGCATGTACAAATTATGTGTTGTGCCCTTTTGTTTATCTAATGCCCCTACTAATTTCCAAGCAATGATGAATGACCTATTTCATCCATACTTATGGAAATTTGTGCTTGTGTTCTTTGATGATATACTTGTTTACAACAAAAATTGGAGCCAACACCTCAAACACATAGAGATAGTATTGAAGGTATTAGAAAAAAATAAGTTTTATGTGAACAAGTGCAGTTCTAGAAGAGAGGAGATAGAATTCTTAGGTCACATGGTAACAAGTGAAGGAATCAAGGTAGACCTAAAAGATATTGCCACATTTATTAATTCTCCTAGCACTAGAACAATCACATCCTTACGAGGATTCCTAGCTTTGACGGGTTATTACAAAAGGTTTGTAAAAAGCTATGTAGAGATTGTCTCTCCATTAAAAACACTATTGAAAAAATATGCATTTAGATGGGATGACAAAAATGAGGTCCATTTTAAGAAGATGAAAACCTTAATTACTTCCACTCTTGTTTTGGTTTACCTCTATTTCACCAAACCATTTGTACTAGAATGTAATGCATCAAGCACTTAAATAGGAGTTATGCTTATGTAGGATGACCACCCCATTGCTTTCGAAAGTTGAATACTAAAGCCAAGGGAAAAAACAAAATCTACATACAACAAATAAATGTTGGAAATAATTCATGCTTGGATAAAATGGGAACAATACCTAATGGGAACTAAAATTTTGGTCAAAACACACCACAGTAGTTTGAAATATTTCCTAAACCAAAAACGCCTATCATCGTAACAACAAAAATGATTAAGCAAAATCCAATTCTTTAACTTTGAGGAACCTTTCTTTCCTCGTGTGCATACAGTAAATCACGCTCTGCAAATGAATGCAGTTATCTTTTCCTATCATCTATCAACTTGTATATCGCAGTGCTCTTCTCAAGCTATCGCTTCACCTTGCCGTGTACTACTTTCATGTGCTCGACAAACGATTCTACATCTGCACTCTTTATCCCCATTGGAAACTCTGCCAAGTCGTCTACTCCATGCATACTTCTATACTTCTACCTTGCACAGTCTAGAATAGGCCCATCCCCGTCGATCGGTTCACTAAATTATTGTACATGAATTCTTCGTGTGCCAACACATTCTCCCATTGCTTCGTTCAGTTAGCAGTAAAACACCTCAACAAATATCTCAAGCTCTTGTTCATGACCATAATCTTCCCATTAGTCTGTGAATGGTATGCAGAATTGAACTGCAACCTCGTGTAAAGCTTCTTCCATAGGGTTCTCTAGAAATGACCCATAAACTCGGTATCTCTATCTAAAGTGACGCTTTTTGGAAATCCATTCAACCTTATAACCTCTTTGAAAAATAGAACATCAATACCCATGGCATCACTTGTTTTTTGACATGGAATAAAGTGAGTGATCTTGGAAAATCTATCAACTACCACAAATATGGAGTCGTTCCCTTTCTGCGTCTTCGATAATCCTTGCACAAAGTCCATGATGATGTCCTCCATGGGACGGTCAACATTGGCAATGGTACATATAGTCCTGTATTATAACTTCTTCCTATGGCATGTTGACATACCTTACATTGTCAGATCCACTTCCTTACATCTGCCACCAATCTTGGCCAGTGATATTATTCCTCGACCAATGCCTTAGTCTTGTCGATGCCAAAGTGGCCTCCTAATCCTCCATTGTGCAATTCCCTGATCAGATTCTCCCTCACTGGTCCTCTAGCAATTCATAACTGATGCCCCTTGAATGGGTATCCTTCTTGGATGAAGTAATCCAAGTATGGATTCTTGTCTCCACTCAATGGTCCCTTGACGCCTTCTAGGGATCAACAAAACCCTCGTCAACTTCATATTTGAACTTCATCGACTCTAACCCTATCATTCCCAACAATGCGACTCTTCGATTTAACGCATCGGCTACCTTATTAGTCTTCCCATACTTGTTTTTCAACACAAAGGTATAACTCTGCAAGAACTCAACCCACTTCATGTCTCTAGTTCAACTTTGTCAAAGCATTCAAGTACCTTAGAGCTTGATAATCGATAAACAATATAAAGTCCTTGGGTAGCAAATAATGCCTCGACTTCTTCAATTCCTAGACAATGGCATAAAACTCTTGTTCATATACTATATATTCCTACTTGGCCTCATCCAGCTTCTCACTAAAGAATGCAATTGGTCGGCCTTCATAGCTCAACATAGCTCCAATTGCTAACCTACTCACGTCACAGTTGACTTGGGATACCTTGTCGAAATATGGGAGAGCTAAAACTGGACTCTATGTCACCTTCTTAAACTGTTAAACGCTCATAGGACTGCTTCCATCCACTTGAACTCATCCTTCAACATGCACGTCATCAAAGGTGCACATATCTGACTAAAATCCCTTATGAACTTATGGTAAAAACTGGTAAGTCCATGGAAATTTCATACCTTAGCTCATCGACCTTGGCCACTCTAGGATTACTCTTACCTTTTCTATATCCATCTTCATCCCTTTTTGGAAATCACGAATCTAAGGTGAACCAACTCCTCTACATGAAGGAACACTTTTGTAGGTTCACCAACAACTTCTCGTCTTAGATTATGTTGGAGTTGTTGAAGATGAGATAAGTGCTCTTCTCTTGTATTGTTGAAAACCATTATGTCGTCGAGGTACACAATGAAGAACTTACCTAAAAAGAACTTCAACACTTCCTTCATCAATATCATGAATGTGCTTGGCATGTTGGTCAGCCTAAACAGCATAACCAACAACTCATACAACCCCTCTTTTGTCTTGAAGGTCATCTTCCATTCATCACCTTCCCTAATCTGGATCTGGTGGTATCCACTCTTCAGGTCAATCTTAGGGAAGTATGTCGCCCCACTCAAAAACTCGATCAAGTCATACATCCTCGGTAATTGAAACTTGTACTTAATGGTAATCTTGTTGATAGCCCTTGAGTCGATACACATCCTCCATTATTCTCATTTCTTAGGTGCTAGTACAACTAGAACTACACACAAACTCAAGCATTCTCTAATCAATCCCTTGTTTAGCATCTCCTAGACCTATCGATTCAACTCGGCATTCTCTGTCGACGTCATCCTGTGCCGCGCCTTGTTTTGCAGACTCAATCCTGGAATCAGGTCGATCTGATGGGATATACTCCTTCTCAACAGCATTCCAGTCGGCCATTCATCAACCATTATGCCTTTAAATTCTAACAACCGTTTCTCCAACTTCTGTCAAGATGTCTTCAATCGGTCTGTCGACGCTTAGGGCTTTGGGAATGGCTGCAAAGTTGTATAATTGCTTCTTTTCCTCCTTTAGGAACTCTTTAGTTGAACACGCACCAACACTCGCTTTTCTCAGTAACCATTCTCCTTTCCTTGGTTTCTCTACTCTTCGGCCAAAGGAATCGGTCCAAATATCTTATTGTATTTCTCAACTATAACCTTGTTCTTGCAATTGTCATAAACCATGTTTTAGTCATACTGCCATGGTCATCCCAACAACAGGTGACACGCATCCATCAAAATCACATTGCATAGCATGTTGCTTTGTAACTCACCAATCTTTAAATTGATTAGGAATTATCGTGTCACTTTGAGATAGTGATCTTTGTGTAACCATGACACCCTATAAATTTGGGTGTCGTTGATACTTCAACCCCAACTTATCAATTACCTTCATTGAGACTTGATTCTTAGTGTTGCCCCCATCGACGATGACCGTATAACATTTATCCTAAATTTTTACCTTCATCCAAAAAATGGACTTCCTTTGTGTCGATTCTCTCTCCTCCTATTGCGTTGGTTGCAATGATGTTTTTTGGGTCCTCGGGTTTCAACCTCCTTCTGACACGACTTTATCTGAACTCCCCCACTTCAGAGTCAAATCGGTCTCACAATCTACATGTGTCAACTCTAGGATGAGCACGAAAGGAGTTACACATATCCCCCTACTGGGCTATAGAATTTGCCTCTTCGACACAACCATAATACCAAATGGACATTACATTGATCCAATTACTCGCATGTAGAGCTTATTGTAGGTTTTCAAGAAGATTCTTAAAAGTCTAAAAACCTAAGCCTAATAGAAAGTTGGAAAATTAAAAAACATTAACCCTAAAATAACATAAAAAACATTAAAAATCCAATCATAATATAAACCTTCCTACCTATTATTATGTAAATATATACCTTCCTACCTATTATATAAATTTATCGTTTTATAATTAAGAAAAAAATATTAATGTAAATTCACGATCCAACTATGCGACAATATATCCTAAAATAAATTGACGTTAACATTTTGTCCTTAGCTTTCTCGCTTTCTCTTTATTTGTCTTCATAGACTTCTATCTTTGAAGATGAGATATGTCTGGCTTCTCCATAAGAAAAGTATTATAATACCTTCCTTTCATTTTCTCAACCCAGCATTCCTATAGATAACATTCAAAGTAAACCATCTTCTTACTTCTTGTGAAAGCAAAAGGGATAACCAACCGTTTGGGTTATGTGTGTGGGGACAAAATTGAGACGACCGTTTAGTTTATGTTTGTGTGGGGACAAAATTGACACAACGAATCAAATTCGTCTTATTCAATGACGCGATGCTTTAATTACAAGCAACGTGGACCTCCCGATTCAAACGGGCGAAAGCGAGTCATCGCCACTGGCCAGTGACCACGGCTAATGACAAAAAAGTGTTGGACGTGCGAATAACAATGAGCGAACGAGATATCTCATAGTTTCGCTCAACTGTATAACGGTTTCTTTGGATCCTATATTATTAATAATAATAACAAAATATATAACATCAACAAATTCACAAACTCTGTTTTAAAAAAGGCATATCTCTTAACTCACCTTTTGCGTGTCCGGTAAGTTACCCTCATGTGATGTACAGCTGGACTCTCGCTCTCGCTTAAATTTCATGTGATGCTGGTACAGGTACAGCTGGACTACGCGTTAAATTTTACGTACCATCTGCAAATGCAGCAGCGGCCCAGTCCTGCCATCCATCCATTTGACCTGCCTGTTGTAATGATGGGAATGCGCAGAGCTTGTCTTAAATGCAAAAGCAATCAGCGGAGGATCGGGATTCGGTTTCCGTGGTGTAACAGACCCCACAAGTTAGATCACATCAACTAGTATATTTAAATCTGTCAGATGTTTTGATAAGTGAATGATCTGCGACCTTCCAATCCTGAACACAAACATGTAAGACAATTGGGTACAGACGTATTTTGGAATCTACCATTTATGCCACCGACACTTTCAGACTTCTCACGGTTAAATATGAACCCTGCATTCTCAATCAAGAATTATTTAATTAAAGGTTTGTTTCTCAGAATATTTTTTTTCATTGAGACTCGTTGGATTTTAAACCGTGAAAATACAATAAGAATAAAATGAAGAAGATTGAATATATTGGTTAAAAATTTGCCTAAATTAGGCCTTGGAATGAAGTTATAAAATGTGTAATAAATGCACACAACATTGCAGCAATATCTGCAAAAACAAGTATACATTTCCAAGATTGCCACTTTTCAGTGTGTAAAAAACTGCAGTTAGAGTGAGATTCCACTCCCCAGGCTGCCCAGATTCACATCTGATTCTAAGCACATCACAAGGGCAATGGAGCAGCGATTTTACCATGTTTGGTTAACCTCTCACAATTCTTGTGGCAACCAACAAAGGGGCTTTGGACAGGTTCCCTTGGTGCAAGTTCATGAAAAATAAACAATCTTCTAGTAATCTATTCACTGATGTTACAGAGCTGCAAGAAGATGTGATCATATTTCACATGCTTTGTCCAGTAATGACTGTATTTGGGGATGGCTGTCTCTATTCACTGATATTGCATAGCTGCAAGAAGATGTGATCATATTTCACATACTTTGTCCAGTAATGCCTATATTTGGGGATGCCTATGTCCAGCCATGGTTTCATATTGCCGTTGTAATGTATCACTGCTGCTCTTTCAATTTCAGTCGAATCAACATTAGGGTTATAACCAAGACCCAGGACATGCCAAGATTTATCCAAGACAAATGTCAGGTTGTAGAAAGTGATCAGCCCAGGAGGCAGGGTACCAAGCTTCCATAACTGTCTATCTTTGTTCTGAGACACAAGCACAGAGATCAGATACAATGTTACATAACCCAGAGGACAGATAAAAAAGAAGCAATAAGCAGAATGTAGAAGGTTAGCATTTTGTTCTGAGATGAACACAAGCACAGAGATCAGATACAATGTTACATAACCCAGAGGACAGATAAAAAAGAAGCAATAAGCAGAATGTAGAAGGTTAGCATTTTGTTCTGAGATGAACACAAGCACAGAGATCAGATACAATGTTACATAACCCAGAGGACAGATAAAAAAGAAGCAATAAGCAGAATGTAGAAGGTTAGCATTTTGTTCTGAGATGAACACAAGCACAGAGATCAGATACAATGTTACATAACCCAGAGGACAGATAAAAAAGAAGCAATAAGCAGAACGTAGAAGGTTAGCATGTACTTACTAGATTTTGCCATTGATGGTAAATCCCTGTTATTCCCTGCTTCCTCCATTCTTCAAGATCAAATATATTCATGCCATATGCCCATCCACAAGCGTTTGGATCAAAGTTCTTTGCAATGAGTTCGTGTGAAAAATTGAGATATTTGTCAAACCTATGAAAGCTTTCTCCACAGGTTTCCACCGCACCATTTACCCGCCCTTGCATATCAATTTCCCAAAGTGCTGTCAAATCCTTTTGCACCACAATATCATCATCCAGGAAGAGGACTTTATCGAGCTCTGGAAAGATCTCAGGAAGGTAGAACCGAAGATGGTTAAGGATAGATAGATACTTCGGATTCCGATACTTCAAATTGGAGTCTGCATTTGTACGATGTGTCCTAAAATAATAATCTTTTATAGATGCAGAGCCAAGCTGTCTCAAAACTGGGCTATAGCTAGAATTTAACCATGTAAACTCATCGATGGTCTGAACCTGAATTGTTGCTTTCCCAGGGGGGTTAGCCAAGAACCACATTTTCATTGCTGCATAGTTTAGCTTATCAGTGACCAAATGAAATACATGCTTTTCTGGCTCCTGCATAGAAAATACAATTCATATCTCACAATCAATAATAACTCTGCTCACAGCCAAACAAAACTACGAGGCATTGCTGCAGATGTAATGCAAATCTTAACTAGAAGATAAAGAAATCTACCTTAGCACGAAATACAGTAGAGTTCACAACCACTGCTGTTGCAAGAACATTGTCAGAAAATATGGCATAATGGTAAAGAGTTTTGTCATCTAAGTTTTCCTTGTGTGGAAAATCTTGCTCACTAGAATTTAAGGCATAATACTCTGTAGCCATGCGCATAGGGAGGCAATGAAGGCCTTTAGGAAGGGTTTTTGCAGCTAGCTGAGTCAAATATGTACTCTGCCTCTTGTGCACTCGGAGTTGTTCTTCTGTAGAGTGCACCATGGCTCGGAGCTTCTTTACCATAGCAGAACAGTCATTATACAGTTGCATGCCTCTAGTCAAAGTGCGTTCCATGGTCTTCATCCTTTCAGAAGCACTGCACCCATAAATTAAAACTAATACTTATTGCTTCTTACAAAAATCTTTATGCAACCACAGAAACCTTGTGAAGATAAGAGTTTTGCAACTGCACACACTGATGACGAAGCTAATAGACAGAAAACAATCTTTTTTTTCTGGTATCAAACTAATACAGTTGACTATGACAAGCCATCACAAGTTTACATGAGAATCCTATTCCTGCAACTAGCATTATCACTAAATGCACTCAAGTCTCGCACCTTGAAAGCATTTAACAACATTAAATGTACCTTCTAGGTAGGTCAGAATCCTTGCTTGCTTCACCCAAGGATCGCTGGACTTCCTTCATCCTCTGCCTCAGCTCCCGTACAAAGTGAGCATTATTCCGAATAGGGGCAAAGTTCAGATAAACCCTGGCCCTAATTAGTTGATCTCGCATCTGCCTTACCAAGGCATCTGAAAACACTTTCTGTTTGTTTGGGACATTAAGTTTTTGGGATCCTCCTAAACTTATTTCTTTGGGCCTTGTCACTACTGGGAGTTCTAGCTTTGCATGGTCCTGTTTGAAATACCCAAGAAAACTTCCATCGATAAGAAAACAAGGTGTTTAACTGGAAATTGAGAGTAATGGAGCAATCAATTACATCATTCACAGCTTTAAAGCCTAATTTATATTATTTATAAAATGTGAGGTGCTTTTTTTATATATTACCTCTTTTCTAGCAGTAATTATTTCAGTTTCTCCCCCTTCATGAATTGGGGAAGTATCCCCAGTATCAATTTCTGCAACATGCATTCCTAATGAGATATAATTATTGAGATTGCACACAAATATATTCGCAACTACAGTTTGGAAGCCTTACCACTTGAATCTTCTTTGAAACTTCTACTATTCTGTGTAGCGTTTTCAATGGGTTCAGACCGTTCCATGTTCACAGATGTTACCTCTTCGGAAGAAAATCTCTCAGTTTTTCCCTCTTCATGGATTGAGGAAATATCCCCAGGATCGAATTCTGCAAGAGGAATTATTTATGAGATATAGAGTTATTAACATCACAAACAAATATGCATGCAATTTTATTTTGGGAGCCTTACCACTTGAATCTTCTTTGAAACTTCTTTTATTTTGTGTAGCATTTTCAATGGCTTCAGATTGTTCTCTGTTTGCAAATGTTACCTCTTTTCTAGAAGCAAGACTCTCAATTTCTCTCTCTTCATTGATTGAAGTATCCTCCGTCTCAATTTCTGCAACAGGCGTTGCTGATGAGATACAGTAATTAAAATCACAAACTATTAAATGTGCCAATTTTGTTTGGGAGACTTACCATTTGAATCTTGTTCGAAACTTCTTTTATTTTCCGTAGCATTATCGACTGGTTCCGACTGTTCCTTGTTTAAAAGATTATGTGAAACTGGAGTATCAGTTTCCTCCTTGTAAACTTCTCTAATGGGCTCCTTAAGAAAGATTCCTGATTCCTAGACAATGATGACAGTCTTACAGCTCAATGTCGATCCTATATGCAACAGAATTAGAAAAGATACAGATTTTGCTAGATAAAATGTACAGCTGTGACGGCCGATAGATGCATGATTCTTATCTGTAGACTAAACAATCTGGACAAGAAACAGATAAATGTATACCTGATGAATGGCATTTAACTTTCTCGAATCGCTGACAAAACTCTGCAGAAGAACAAACATTTCAATTTCCAAATTGTAGGTGAAATCATACTACCTAAAGCATTGCATTTTGAAAAAAAAATCCCCTGCCACATCAACACACTTACAATGCTGGAAGATGTATCATCAATAAAATCCTTCTTCCCTGCAAACCATCGAACGCATTCAAGAAACCAAACCATTAAAATCAAATCTGTGAAGCATCTCCACAATTCTAGTAAAACAAGCAGGCAAAAAATGCACTTGCTTACCAGCTGAAGATCCAAAGCTGTGCAATCGGCCTGTAAAAAGAATAATTGGCGCGGAAACTGTTAAGCAGAGCAAGAGAATGACAGGTCTATAGCATCTTCCGCCTCCCACAAAGTGACGGGACGCATAACCTTCTCCTCTAACGGGAGGCATTGTAAAACTCCAAACAATTAATAAGGTACTTCGTAAGAGCAGTAGAGGCTTCAAAGTTCGGCCCTCGCTTTAACTGTACAGATGCAGATCGAAATCAAAGCCCTAAAGCTTGTCCCGGAAAAATCCTTCATTCGTTATTTTGGCCCTAAATAGTCACTTTACCTTTACACGAAATTGGAATAATGAACCGACTAATTTATGTTGCCACTGAAGAAAAGCAATTCTTGTGAAGGGGCCACTATGATTCAACGATGCCACATCTGGCCAAAATAGCTTGGATTTCACAAAATTGTGGCCTTCAAAGCTACAATCCAAAACCTAAAACCAAACCTTGGTTCTCCATCGCAATCGACTTTTAACAGATACTTTTTCCAAGCAAGAAACAACCTTTAATGCACTCCAAAAAGCTCGAAATAACAGCTAATGCTTCAATTATTCGTCTGCTACTAATCGAAATGCCGACAAAGAAGATTCCAAACGCAATCTAGCGGAAGATCAACCCAGAGCTTTCTAGCCACGGGTTCGAAAGTAAAGAAAGCCAAGCTACCTTTGCCGCATTAGAAGAAATCTCATTATCCGAGTATTTATCACCTACAGTTTCCTGGGTCCGGCATCTCGTCATGGAAAATGCAAATCAGTGCTGCAAATCACCAGATCAAACATAGAATAATCAGCACAGTCCACATTTTACATATCACGGCCTTATACGGAGTATCCAGATCAAAATTTTCAAACGTTTCTACAAATTACGAAAAAATATAGCAATAAATAGCTGGCATGTTCCGCATTACCGCTAGATACTTGAAAATTGGCAGTTGAGATCAAAATTATCTCTGTAAACTCATGTGAACAAGACTCCGTACCACATGCAAACAGTTTCGAGTATTTAATCCTTTACCGTGAAACACAAAAAAGTAATAGTACTTTCTCTAAGTTTGCATTCGGCCTTTTGACCGTTCTGTGCTGGATTTACACTCTAGCCACAGAAATAAAAATATCTTTTGGTTTTACAGTGCCGACAAAGAGAAGACTCCAAAAATCGTGCCTCGGAGCCCGATGAGATCCCTGTCATCTACAGGTAAAAAAAAATTAAAAACGAAAAACACAATTTTCATACTAACAGTAACATACCTTCGCCATCGCGCGTCCACACAAGTCTCGTCTTCGACTCCGGCCAGTGAAACCACATGGCGTAAAACCACCGGAATTATCAGCCAAGTGAAACTGCTTGCTTCCGGCGGAGTTCTGGTGTGCTTAATTTATTTTATATTATTTCTCCGGTCTTCTTGTTTTCCTGCTATGTTTGCTATGTTTACGTGTTTCATTACGTGGCAATTTATTAATGGAGAGCACGGTTATAACCGGGTTTGCTTTCTGCGATCTGCTGACGTATACAATACTGACACATCATGCAGGTTTTTTCAGTACGTGTTCTGGCCGACCGGCTGGGATTGTTCAAGCCAGTCAGTATTCGAGACGTGTGGGCCCCGCCTATACCGGTGGATTTCTCGCGGCTGCTTTTCTTTAAAGTTGCGTGACAGCTTTATCGGCGGGAACGTCGGCCGGCCGGGAGGTCGTTTTTCGATTGCCGACGATTTTGTCTCTATGGTTTTGCTCAAATGGAGAAAAAAAATTAAACCTTTGCTCAATTTGGCTTTTTAATGCGTTGCTGTGATAGTGGGTCACATGGTTAGAATTTTGGTAAAAAGTGTTGGATCTTGAACTTAGTTTTTGTGTTAAGGTTTTTGTGTTAAGGTTTTGCTGGCATTGAACATAGTTTTGTCGAATAATATATTTCCAGATTCATTGGTACACTATCTTTATTGGAACTAGAATTTTGGTCTTTTTAATAAGTTGTTGTGATAGTGTTTCACATTGATAGGTGTTAATTTTATTGTAACTTCGAAAGATATTCCAAGTAATGATGTATTCTTCCCTAGGGAGAGGAGTTTGGTCTTGTCAAAGTCATTAAAATAAGTAATGGAAATCTCCGGATGTAAGTCGGGTCATTAGTACCCAAGTGTCATTATAATAAATGCTATTTGTAATGTCCAGTTGGGCAAGTCGGCTCTAGGGGCTAGTGAAGTCGGCCCTGGGGGCTAGTGAAGTCGGCCCCACTAAGTTAGAGGTCTAGTCAATAGAAGAATATAAATAGGAGGCGCCTCCCTTCATTTGTACTTACTCGCTCAAGTTGTTCTTAGCAAGATAGAGAAGTGGTAGCGCATTAGAAAGAAGGAGGAAGTTGTTGTCTGAGTTTTACACTGCACTGGTTCAGTTCTATGTTGAGGAAGTTTTGTGGGGTTTTGTCCCTTGTGGTTTCCCCGAGGAAAATATATGTGTTCTTGTGTTTTGTGCATGTTGTTCTTTCAGTGATCTTCTAGTGGCTAATTGTTTAAAGATATCATCTAAACAATTTTAAAGAAAATTCAACAATAGGTCTTGTGATAATGTTTCACATGGGTAGGTCCTTTTTAAGTAGGAAAAAAATTATATTTTTATATTCAAAGTATAATAAGTTTTATAGTTCATTTTATTCAACATATATTTACTTTCCTTTCCAATCTACAAAACAACCACAACACTATACCAACTAGCTAGCTACAAAACAATCACTATCCTATACCAACCAATTAGCATTAACATTGATTTATCCAATAAGCTTTCAAATCTATATAGATAAATCGATAACACAGCTTCAAACATAAAGTTTAAAGAGATAAGTACAAGCATCAATCTAACAAAGAATGCTGATATATAGCTTTCCAAGTTCTAATTTGAAATACCTTGAATATCTCAACTACTAAAAATAGGGATTGAACATTCTCAAATTATATTTTAGTCACATAACTCATAATAGTAAATAGTGCCTTCATTCATAGCCACTGCTTGCTTGGAGAATAAATTAGCTTTCACATTGAACTCTTTATAAACCTATTGAAAGTTTATCCCTTCAAACTCATCCTTGAGCCTCTTAATTTTATCCTTCCAACCTTCAAGTACAACCACCACCTACAATTGACATTTTGGAGAGCCAAATCAATGATCACTTTGGAATCTCCAACTACTTGCAAGAGTACAATTTTTTTAGAACAAGCATAATATAAGAAACGCCACAAATCATTACACCAATGCATCAATCCTTCTAAATAATTTGTACATTTGTAGGTATCTAGATCTTTCAAATTGACAAAAAAGTCAGTTACATGTGGTTGTACTTGAAGGTTGGAAGGATAAAATTAGGAGGCTCTACCCTGAATTTAAAGGAATAAGCTTTCAACAAGTTTATAGAGAGTTTAATGTGGAAGCTAATTGATTGTCCAAGCAAGCATCAGTTATGAATGAAAACATTGTTTACTATTATGAGTTATGTGGCTCAAATATAATTTGAGAGTGTTCACATCCTATTTTTGGCAGTTGAGATATTAAAGCTATTTCATATTAGAACTTGGAAGGTTGTATATCAACTTTTTTGTTAGATGGATTATTGTCCTTATCTCTTTAAACTGTATCAATCATTGATTTTTTCGGGATAGTTTTCAAAGTTTATTGGTTTAATAAGTGTTAGAGCTGGGAGTAGCCACTTTTGTAACAAGCTGGTTGTTGTTGTTATTGTTGTGTAGATTGGGAAGATAGATTTCAAAGTTTATTGGCTTAATAAGTGTTAGAGCTAGGAGTAGTCACTTTTGAAATAATTTGGTCGGTTGGTAAGTGTTGTTATTGTTTTGTAGATTGGGAAGAGAAGTAAATCTATGTTGAATATAATGAACCGTTAAACTTATTATACTTTTAATATAAAAGTATAGTTTTTTTATTGGTGCCAAAAAACTAACCATATGATACTTCCCTACAAACAATTATTTAAAATACTTATGTTTTTTTTTTAAATTTGGACTTGCTTATAAAAATATAATTATATTATACATTCTCATAAGATTCATATTCATTTTTTATGAGTTAAATTCCAATACAAATAAATAATGTATCACTATTGAAACTAGTCACAAGTGTTCACTATTAAAATTAGCCACAAGTCTAAGCGTTCGCTATTAAAATTAGCCACAAGCCTAAGCGTTCGCTGTTAAAATTAGCCACAAGTCTACGGTGATTCTAGACAACTTAGTCACCAAATTATTTACTGATTAGGTTTTCATCGCTAAGTTTTCATAACATCAAAATCACCCAAAACTTGTGGCATAATTGTGACTAGTTTTATGGAAACTTGTGACTAATAATGATATAAATAAACATGAATTATATACAAATATATAATATAATTAAATTTGTATAAATTAATCAAAAAAATTCTAATTAAACTAAACTTAATTATATTATATAAATGTTTATGCTAAAGGTAATACTAAGTAGCGCTACATAAATGAATATGTATAATTTGGAAAAAAATTACAAGAGAATGACTATATTAAGGGTAGCATGTTTATCATATTCCAAAACCATCCAGAAGTAACATCACTTTATCGGTACTTTTTAAAATTTAAGTATACAATTATGAAAGTGCTTTAGTTTTAACTTTGTATTGATTTATTTTCATGATAGGGTTTTTATTTAAAAAAATTATTATTAAAAAACAATTTATTAAATTGATTTTTTGAAAATAAAAAATATTTTTTTTAATTTTTATTTATTGTAATACTGATTTTAGATTTTTATTGTGAAATTTTAAAATTAATGTCACAGTTATTCAATATTAAAACAAGTGGAAAAAGCAATAAAGTTGCTTAGTACCTGCCTCTTAAAAAAGGTTTGATAAAAAAATGTCTTAATGTATTAAAAGTGTATGTTAAAAGTAAGGAAGAAACCATGTCTAATCATTGGTAGTCTTATGTCTTTAAAATTTGAACTAGAATTGGAAAGATATGAGAGTTAACAATAAAATCTTGAACTTGTTACAAATGCATATTCAAATATTTATAAGGTTTATGAAACAAAATGGTA
>LPNX010257236.1:17500-97928 GCA_001517045.1 Pseudotsuga menziesii | reverse complement strand
CTAACATTAAAACCGACTGGTCGAATTTTCAAATTTTAACTCAAATATTAGCATTAAAACTGAACTTGTCAAGAACATCTCTTCAAATTAAAAAAAAAAATTTAACTCAAATCCTGACATTAAAGCTGAGCTTGTCAAGAATCTTTCTTGAAATTTTGAAAAAATTATCTCATCCTAACATTGAAGGTAAGAGTGACATGCTCAACTCAAATTTTGAAGAATTAACTGAAATCCCAACATTAAAGCTAAGTTTTGTTAATAAAAAACAAAGGTGAACCTCAAATCTTCTAATTATACTGTAAGAGACTTAAACCTTCAAAAACAGATACTCTGCCCACATCAATTGTCACAAAAACAGGCAGAAATCCTTGAAAATTGCAGCTGAAACCCTACAATTAACAAACAAATATGAACATTCACACCGCTTAGCTCATATCTTGGACACCGAATTACACACAGACCATTCAATCAAGCGACCGAAGACTCCCATTTAGGTGTCGCTCACGAAAGCTATAGGCAAAAGTAATGAGCCTCCGTCGCCTACACGTGTCTTCCATAACACATGTGTCGAACAACCCACAAGGACTGACCATGACCCACCACCGGCCCACAACTCATGTGTTTCCAGGGTCTCAGCCCCTGGGATGAGCAACCTCTGATTTCTGCAACTTACAAAAAAATCGCCATTAATGGCCAGTAGGGAAGCATTGCTAGTTCGTTTCCCTGTGATTTTATCGGCCTTTTGGGGTTCTTGGAGGCTACTGTAACTGTCGAACGATCGAGGATCACTGAATCATTATAATATTATTGCCGTAGCCATGATGCCTCCAGAGGATCCATATAACAATCATGGGCAGGACAGTATGAGTGGTAAAACAAGATCGATAGCTTCCTCTGTAGCAATGGCTAACCGCGGCGATCAGAACGTTCATGTCCATGACGTTGATCAAGATCAAGAAAGCAGCGCTGACGATGAAGGTGATCGCGAGGCTGAGGCGCTCGTTCTGGAATCCTTCTGAACCAGCCTCTAC
The DNA here is from genome assembly GCA_001517045.1 of Pseudotsuga menziesii. Taxonomy (NCBI): domain Eukaryota; kingdom Viridiplantae; phylum Streptophyta; class Pinopsida; order Pinales; family Pinaceae; genus Pseudotsuga; species Pseudotsuga menziesii. The sequence continues at coordinate 96,897 of LPNX010257236.1, read as the reverse complement.
GGCGCGTCACGCTCAAGGTTCAAATCTTCTAGCCTCCATTAACTTGTCCAGTACTGTAAATGCTAAGCCATGTTTATGTTATAATTAGATTCAGTTAGCTGCAAACCCTATGCGTTAAGATCCTTTGAGAATTTTGTGCAGCTGCAATAGCCTAGTAATATTAAGGTAATTTAAACCTCATGATTTTTTGCAGTCTTAGATTTATTTAATGATAAATTGCACTCTCATAACTATTTATACAATCTCAAAAACTATTTGGAAATGGTGCAATTGTCTCAGCTATCTTGATTTTACTTGTTTGTCATGCATTCTACAGCCTCTGCAGGTTATTCATCATTAACAGGTGTTCGTCAACAACACTGGATTCAACCATACTTTGTATATAATTTTCCTAGAGCTATTGAAATTTCGATGATTTGTACGTTGGAATGTGCCGTGTTCTTTAAGCTAACCTGTTTGAAGTTGAAGCAGGAAGAGCATTTGATTTCCAGGTTAAAATTCACCTCGCTCGAGTTATCGTGCCAGGCAAACTTCGGTACAAAGGTAAGCAAAGTAGTTTTTGGCACTTATTACAAGGAATGTCCAGACAAGGTAAAGCGTTTGGTACCACATATATGTTTTCAGGCAGAAATTTTTTATCAAGATATAAATACGTTTTGCTCCACTCACCACATTTGCTTCAACGCTCCAACCTTTACAGCACTGCACAAAATTTGAACAAGTTTTTTGAGCAAAATCTTCATTTCTTCAAAATATAAAGCAATTCAGCGAAAATCTTCTCGGTTTTTTGTGAAAAGAACAAATTCTTTCTGTTAACATGGAAATATTAAATAAAGATTTGGCGCAAGTCGAAATTTTCAAACTTTTAAAATTTCACGAAATCTTAATGGAATTAGTTTCACGAAATCTAAATGGAATTAGTTTCAAGAACATCTGTTAACGCCATTGAGAGGAATCATTTATCTGCTTTAGGGTCGTGAGAAGTCGAAATTTGCTCTGCAATTCTACACAGCCGATAACTCACGCGGCTTCTTGTCCCGAGTACAGGTGATATCCGGCTCGTAATTTTTTTTCTCCAAAGCTAAGAAGTGCTTCTCCTTTGTACTTCATTTTACAACCTAAAATATTGCTTTCAATTGAACTATGAAGCCATTAATTGCTTACTATTTAAAACAGAAACTGCTTCAAGGAGAAAATATCTCACAAAATAATCAAGCGCCAAGAAGCATCGTCATTTGGAAAGAACCCTCTGCCTCCCAGCGCATCGGCGTGCATAAACCTCAAGCTAGGTGAATAATTTTTGAAGTATTGATCCTTAAAATAAATGAAGAGTACTGAGAGCTACTGGTTAATCCGATTATCCGAATGCATACAGGTCAAAGACCAATGCAGCTCCGTTGGATGAAGATGACACTCATACACCTGAGTTGTACTCTTTAATGGACACTGTTCATTCTCGTGATTCTCATGAGCAGGAACATGAGTTAATTCGGAATCCGAATCGGCTCGAATCAAATTCTGTTGAGCTGACTCCAAGTTCGCATATATGTGTAACAGTTGAATCAACGATTGGGAATAGAGTGGAGTTCGATGAACAGACAATGCATGGCACATATTAAATGAGGGATTAACGACCAAGATGAAAGCGGAGGTTGCAAAGTCCAGTAATCAACAGTCCAGATCATAGCGGGAAATGATAGATCCAAAGTCCGATGCATATTTCGAAATTCCGTTGAGCCCCAGAGACAAGAAGAAGGCGGGTAGGTGAAAAGTTACATATGATGTCATTGTTACCAGGTGTCGACCCAAATCCAGATAGCAAACTTCGAGGATGACATCATCCCCACAAATAAATACAATTTTAATAAATTTAAAAATTGTTATTTTTCATGTTACAAAGTTAAACTTTGGAATAGAGATTTTAATCTTTTAAATATGCACCGATATGCACCAACTAATACCCAAAGTCAACGCGGTTTGAAATCGATCGATTACAATATACCTGTTGAGGCAGGTATAAAAAGGTTATGGGTGAGACATAAATACATGGGAGTAGTTTAAATATTCTAAGTTTTTAATTTTTTTTAGCATATTTTTGGGTTTGTTTTGTTTAGGTGAAAATGTTCTAAAAAAACTTAGAGTCACATTTGTTAGTTGTGGAAATTGCATAGCCTAATTACCCTAAGAGTATTTAAAGATGTTAAATCCATTTATACATTCAAAAACACAATTTAAACACCATGTGTGACTTTATGTTTAAAATATAAAAAATAAATATAAAAATATTTAATGTGGAATTTTAAAAAAATGTGAAGTGACAACTTTATATTATTGACTTTTACTTATATGGTTGTCAAGTTCATGTGCTCCTTTGACTTTGATTTTAACGACCAATTCTATATATTTTTCTTTCATGCTTTTATGAGAAAAATCATTTATTGATATGACAAATTTTATAAAAAAATTATGTTGTTATAATTTTACATTTACTTTCTAAATTGTATATTCAACTTATGGTTTATTTACTTTCTCAATTTCTATACTTCCCATGGAATTTTAATCAATCAAACACATGTTAACTCACAACTATTATTTCCTTTTATTTGTTTGTTTGCTAGTTTGTCCATGACTTGTGAGAGCCCTTCGAAGGGTGAGGCACGAACCTAAAAGAGTTTATTGTGTTTCTAATTTTTAGAATGGTTTCATTTTGGCTTTTTTAGTTCTAGCTAATTGGATGGCCTGGAAGGTCGGTAATGGCACTAAGATCTTGCTTGGTGTAGATCCCTGGGTGGAAGGTGCTAATGTGTTTAAGCTCTCAAATCCTTTAGTGGATTGTCTGGGAGTTCGGGGGTTGACTACTTTGGCCCATGTTGTTGTCCTTAGGGAATATGGACAAGATTGGCGGGCATCATTAAATTCAAGCCTTTCAAGGGCTCTTGCAAATGAATGGAATTCCTTGTCTTTGGATTGAATCATGGTGAGGTTTTCTTATTTGAAGAGGAAGACTCTTTGGTTTGGAAATGCAACGTCAGATAGAGAAATTGGCTTATGAATCTATTTTTTATTCTCAACCACAGGATGCTATTAAATGGTGAGTCCTCTCAATTTTGGAAATGGCATTTCCCTCTCAAACAAAAACTATTCTCTTGGTTATCACTAGCAAATAAAATACTTACCCGGGATAATCATTTGAAGAGGGGTGGACAAGGATCTAATGTATGCTTATTGTGTATGGAGTAGGCTTAGAGTATAGATCATGTGCTTGTCCATTGCTTGCTTACAAGACAACGGTTGAGGGATCTTAAGGTAGTTTTAAAATTTTCAAGGCAATGGGTTTCTATGTCACTTGACCATAGTTGGAAGAATTGGATTGTTGCTCACAATAACATACCCTTTAAGGAGTTTCCTAGTTATATTTCTTGGAGATTATGGTTGCACCATAAAAGAGTTTTGTTTGACAATGCTAAAAATAATACTTCCTTGATGGTGCAATCTATGATAGGGATCTAAGCTTCAAGTAGAAGGTTCTCTTTGTAAACTAAGAACAGTGACCATGTATGTTCTAAATTTTGATGGGAAAATAGGTTATTTTGATGGGGCTTGTTAAGGCCCAAATCGATTATGTGGAGTTGGTTTGTACCTAATGTTAATTGAGTCTCATTCTTTTCATATTAGAGTGAGAGGTGGGATGGGCACTAACACTCGAGTTGAGCTTCTTGCTTTATGGGGTCTTATATATTTTGCTCAGTTAAGAGGGTTTTTACAGTTGTTGGTTGCTAGTGACTCAAAGACAATTATTGACTGGGTTAATGGAGGTATCTCTTTAAATGTGTTGAGTTTAGAGTGTTGGGAGAGAAGGATTCAAGCTCTGTAGGAAGCCTTTGTTGATATTCAGTTTCATCATGTGTATAGAGAGTTTAACACCTATGTTGACAGCTTGTCGAAGGAAGCCCTTTCTCTACAAAATGGTAGTTGTTGTTTCAAAAAATTCCTTAATGGAGACTTGATCTCTAGAGGCACTTTTTCTGCATTTTTTATTTTATGTTGAATCCTTTTACTTACTAGATGGATATCAGTCAGCAGGCTTGGAGGTGATTGTAATTTTTATTATGATGACTATAATTTTTTGTAATTGATCGAAAGGCTGAGGTATATCATCAACTCTAACTAGAATATTAAGTCTTATGCAACCATATATTATTATATCTTGATTTAATATAAATAGCAAATATACTTTTTATGAAAAAACAATTAAATTCTAGGGGAGGCAGGTGCCGGGGGGATAAGTTTTTATCCCAGAGGAAAAATGGTTAACTCTTACGCATGGGGCCTTGGAATCAAGTCCAATAACGAAGTTGAATGGTTACCTCTTTATCACGGTCTCAAATTAATCTCGACAAAAACCATTCCAAGGATAATGGATTTTGGCAATTCAAGGCAGGTTATTTAGAAGATGAGATCTGATTATGAAAATGACACCACCAGATGCAAAAGAATTTATGACAGGATTTGCCACCTAAAAAATCCCAAACAAGTCCTATTCTTCCACATCCTTTGGTCGAATAATGACCTATCCGACCAACTAGATAATCAAGGAGCAAGGGTCAACCAAGGGGAGATGGTTTATTGTACTCAAGAGAGGAAGCACAAACACATCCCTTAACCATATTAATCTAGCTTATAGCAATAAGCTAATCTTGAAATCAAAAGTTGGGCTCCCATGGCTTAAAGGGATGTGTGGGCATGAACATGTAAGATGCATGCATCACTTGATGGTTTGCATTGAAGGGGATTTAATTTCTATTGTGCGTTTGGCGCTCAAGGGTGGTGTCCGCACAAGACAAATGGAGGAGTTGCAGGTTAAACATAGAGGCTCCCAAAACCCTTGTCCATTGTTTACCAACGTGTGAAAGGGACAAGAAGGTGAGGATATTTGGAATTTGCAAGGTATATTTGAAGAATTTCCCCATTGGTCCATAGGCAATTTCTCACTTACGATGGTGAAGGAGGTTTGGGCCGTTGGTTTCTCCATCATGAATACTGGCATAGAAGACCTCAAACTGCATTTGCGTAGGTTGTTTGATGTCGTGGGAGTGGGCGTGAAGGAGAACAGAGAGGCCATCACAGACATCCAATATATCTCCAACCAAATTGGTAGCCATGACTCTAGGGTTGATGACCTTGAAAGGGATTTGAGGGAGCTCATGGGAATAATGTACATCGTCACGGAAGAAGTGTTGAAAATGGCCAAAATCTCTTAGTGCAGCCACTGCCATGAGTCTCCAAACGATGGAGAACGCCCTATGGAAGAAGCTTCATTTACTCATCCTGCCTTCAGCCCTATAGGCAAGAAGTCATAGCGTCTTTCTCTCTCTTTCAATCTTGTTAAATGTTTTTTTTTTTTGTATTTTGTTGAACCAACAGTTCGTTAGGGTTTATCCTTCCTATGTTATGGTTACTTCTAGGAAGCATATTAGGGGTTTTAGAAAAACGGAATCTAGCTACATATGTTGTCTTCTTTGCTCAGATATCCATGAAATACATACTTCTCCTTTTTGGAAATGTAATGAATGGTTGTCCACAGTTTTTTTTATTAAATATAATCTTTTCCAGTTTCTTAAAAAAAAGAGAAAACAATTAAATTGATTTTTTCTAAAAAATTTAAGATATTTGCACCAAGAGTAGCGAAGTGCTTACAACCTAGTATGGGGGAGATGTTGTCACGTTTGTCATATTATGTAACATAACATTCCCATGTCAGCTCATAACTTATCAAAAATAAAAGTAATTAACAAATTCATGTCATCTCATAAAATAAAATAAAATTAAAACCAACATAGATCTATTTTAAACCCATCTCTATTAAGCACCAAAAGGGATCTACTTTCTTTAGGTGTAAACATTTTCTTAACTTGTAAAAAAATTAAGACAAAAAACGTTTACACCTCAAAAAATTGGATCCCTTTCATGTTTAATAGATTCGAGTTTAAGATAAACCTATGCTGATAATAAATTACAATTTGTAGTAAATATAGTTCTACTAATGTAAAAGGTGAAATAAAATTTATTTAATTTTGATCCAAATTCAAATTTTAATAGATAATCTACCCATCAAGTTAACCAATTGAAAAAAAAACATAGATGAGAATTCAAAATTTTAATATTTAAATAAAAATTAGATTTTTTATGACAAATATTTTAAAATTGATCATATACATAAAATGTTAAATAACTAGCAATTGTACCTAGGGGTACAATAAAAGAATGCCGTATAATTGTACCCAGGGGTGTAATTGTGTCTTAGGACTATAATTGCTTAAAGAGGTCTTCTACTATATATTAAAAAATAACAAAAATTTGTGATGCATACCCAATGCATAGATAAAATCCTTGACTGAGTAATTCATCATCTCATTATTGATGAAGGTTAGGGAGTAAAATATTATTTCAAGATTAACTTTGCACAAATTAGGATAAATGATTTTGATAAAGGCTGCTTGTTTGATGTATTGGGAAATTAAATAGAGGAGTTGAGCCTATTGGGTGTTAAGAATGTCCTTACCAAGGATTGAAGTCTTTCTAGACTTTGCATACATTATAATACACTCCACATCCTAACCAATATTTTTGGGAAGACAATGGCAATATAGGATAAATGATTTTGATAAAGGCTGCTTGTTTGATGTATTGGAAAATTAAATAGAGGAGTTGAGCCTATTGGGTGTTAAGAATGTCCTTACCAAGGATATTGAAGTCTATCTAGACTTTTCATACATTATAATACACTCCACATCATAACCAATATTTTTGGGAAGACAATGGCAATATGTTGCATATATTATGCAAAATGAAAAAAAAAACTATAGAAATGAGGAGGGGATGAACTTCACAAGGCGAAGGGACTGCCTTTCTATGATCTTTCTATCATGTTTCTAGCAACTCATTCTGAAGACCCTACTGCCTTTCTATCATGTTTCCCGCAGCTCATTGATTGATTGAACGATTTATGTAACATAGAGTTCTAATGGAAACAACAATCGTTCAGAGTTAGATGGAGGCAGGCATCACCGTCTAAGGTCTAACTGTGGGCATGGCCATGCTTTCAACTGACATTTGACAGAAATGCCGGGCAAATAAAATCAACTGATCAACGATGCAGATTACCCTATCCTCCGAGCAAAGCATCCTATCGATGAAAATAAAAAAAACATTGAAATAGGGGAATCGACTCACTTGTTGAAACGCCTTACGACATAATTACCAGTCTATGTTTCAAACTGCCCATCCATAGCTAAGACATAGCCAATGCCTATGTTTTCAAGAGGATTTTGTCTCGGGTAGGCAAACCACATGCATTTTTTAGCTCAAAAATGGAAGGAGAAGAGCATGAATGGCCATTCTGCTCTTCTGTGGAATGGAGTGCTCTGTGATTCAATATCAATTCAATTTGGAAATTTAGAATGTGTTGGTTTTAGGTTAACCAGCTCAAACACTCAAAGAAGCCCAAAGATGCATGAGTTCCAGGACGAATTTCCTTACCTCCTGCTGTTTCATCAAAGGAAACGGGGCAGACATTTTTTTTATCGATACAACAACACCCATTTGACACAGGATTGCGATGACGCCCAAACACAAGTCACTCAAGGGTGTAATAAAGGGAAGCAATTTTTATTAAAGACTAGATCCCTATCACAATTCCGCTACTCAAACCACTTTAGAATTTTCATATAAATGTTTGATAAACCAAAGATTATATGCTAGACTTAAAATGAGTGCAACTTTGAGTATGAAAGACAAGTCTTAAGTGATATGAAAAGTATAGGTAAGAATCCACTTGCAATGCTACACACGTAAGGCATTCACCTCCATTCGAATCATAAAAGCTTATTATTTGGATGAGACACCAAGACTTGTTGCTCAACTTTAATTACTTTCAAAACCATAAAATAATGAGCTAAATTTAGATCTTTAAAAGCATCATCATACTAAATAGCATCAGCAACTTAACACACTTGTAAACAGAGTTATTAGGGGTCGAATCAAACCTCTTATGTCAAATAATGAACAATTAGGATTCACCAAAGTCCATATGTGATTTAGACCACCATCGATAAGTTTAAGAACTAGTAATAAACCAACTTGCAGATAGAAAGTAAGTCAATTTAGAGTGAATATTACCATAGATTGACCTTGTTATGACTTACTATGTTCACTATTATAAGCTAATAGTATAATGGTGAAAATACATTGTAGTATTGTACAATGATAAAAAATACCCTCCCCTGCTGCCCCTTTCTGGAAGTAAGATTGTATCACAATCTGAAGTATATGATTCAAGGATAAACTGGATGTGCGATGACGCGTGTCCATATACTCGTGTACACAATAGTAACACTGCATGCCCATCTTGCATGCCGCCCAGATGGCATGAAAAAACCCACCGTCGTAGCACAGAAGCACACCATGTTCATACGCTTACTGTGAGGTGATTTTCAATTATCTTATAAATTCAATTATGCGCATCAATTCAATTTTGTGCAGATGGCAGGAAAAGTTCCCCACATCAACCAACCAAGCATGTCTGGCTTGTTTGCTCAGCGATGGAAGCAAGTTCTAGTGGAGCTAAATTACCTATATCAAACAAGAGGAAAATATTGAGAACACGAGCTCTCTACTTGACTGGCTGGACTACAAACAGGGAATATAAAATGGCACCCACATTCTTCTAGGCGTACGCAGCTTGCAAGGCTATGGCAGAATGGCATTTGAATACTTGCAGTCTGCTAGTGATAACAGATTCTGAAAAAAATTTGAATAGCCTGATTGAATTCAGATTTAGTAAGCATGTCAACTCAGCCTCTGTTGGAGAGGTTTGGTGAAGGAAGGAAAGATATGATTGTGAAGAGGGGAGGTGAAGAGGTTGCAGCTGTGGATGGAGCAGACGAGACCGAGGTTCGAATTCCTTCCGATGGTGAGAAAGAAGGGGAAATGGGTGTTCAGTCTTCTTGGATGGTTACAAAGCCCATATCAATGGCAGGACCTAATGAGGTCGATCTTCAGAGGACTCGGCAATTGGAAGAGGTATGACTTTTCTAAAACCAAATGCAAGGGTTATATATTTACATAAAATTGCATGTGTTTGGGTGTTTTAATATATTATGCGATGACTGCGTGTAGTTTTTGGTGAGTGTTGGGCTTTATGAGAGTTCAGAGGATGGCGCCCTAAGGAAGGAGGTTTTGGCGCAAATTGATCAGGTCAGTGAACCTTGTATATTTTTCTATAAAATTCATGTATGGATTATGAAGAGATCTTAAGCATTCATAAAATTGTTTTCTTTTTCTGGTTAAGGTTCCGCATTTCCAATCAATAAGCACGACCAAGGGGCCAGGAATGAAGATGGAAAAATTTATCAACAGCAGCAATGGCAGGGGAGATTCTGTATAAAGAATGCATGGTCCAACACTTACAGACAGACCCGGTCGAAAGGAATAATAACTTAAAGATCAAGTGAATAGATATGTCCGCTCAAAATAATGATAATCAGCCCCGTCAAAACTGCCATGCTATAGTCTGGTTAATGCCGTCCAAATCAAAATAATAGAGAGACAACGCACACAAGTGGAAACTTGGTGAATTTCCTTCAGCAACCCCATGGAGCTAGAGCTCCTCCAGTCCCTCTTCTTCGAATCTTCCATGACCTTATCGTAAATTGAGATAAGCCGGGTAGCCCAGACAAAATTCCGCGGCACAGAGAAATGGGTCTAGAGACCCTATCCTGGCAAGGGATCGCTGCCATGAGTGCCCACAGGCTAAAAACGGTAATGTTATTCGTTGTGTAGGCTGCCGTAGGCTATTCCATGGAGTCTAGGTAGGCTATTCCATCATTTTACTGAGCTTAGCACACCATGAACACGCTTTCTTTGAGGTGATTTGCAGTTTTCTCATCAATTTTGTGTAGTTACATCAATTTCAAATCAGGTAGGCTATTTCATCATTTTACAGAGCTTAGCACACCATGAATAAGCTTTCTGTGAGGTGATTTGCAGTTTTCTCATCAATTTTGTGTAGTTACATCAATTTCAATTCAGGTAGGCTATTCCATCATTTTACATATCATTTTGCAGAGCTTAGCACACCATGAACACGCTTTCTCTGAGGTGATTTGCAGTTTTCTCATCAATTTTGTGTAGTTACATCAATTCACTCCGAATTTGTAGTGCTGTTATTTATGATTTATGATTTTGCAGTGGGTTTGTTATCTTCATTCTCCACAAACATAGTAACTATTTACATCTATGTATTTTATAGGTTTGAATTATATCTCTTAAAGAAATTCGCCATGAGTTTGCCTAAAAAGCAATCCCGTCCAAGGGTGGGTTTTCTCAGCTATGAACTGTGACTTCCACCTGCTACCAAAATCAAGCGATTGATTGGAAATTGGCATATAAGTACCCAGAATGCCTTGCTTTTTTTCAGCGAGAGATGTTTTTGTTCTGACCCAAACCGAATAGAGGAAATGAATGAAAGAACCCAATTTGTGATCCTGTGTTTGGGATAGGGCGATTCGTTCCTTTTCCTATTTATGGTATGGTAAGTGAGTGCCTGCATGATTCTTTCCACTTCATTTGTACCTTATAGAATATATATATATATATAAAGAGTGATCATAATTTTAGACTTTCTAAATAGAATGATTTACTAACTACAAAACGGCTTGATTGACTGGGCGGGGCGAAGTAATTTGTAAGGAAGCAATTTCGATTTGTTAAGGACATCCAAAATGACGCTAAAGCCCTCTATAATAATCCATGACTGTTAATACTAGTTAATACAGTTCCATAAGTATAAGGGGAAGTTCATATATTCCTATCTCTTTTGATCCATTTCTTTTTTTTCCAAAAGTCAGAATTGTTCAAAGAACTGGGAGTAAAGGATCAAGGTGTACATGCCTGAAGAATGGGCTGACAGAGTCCATAGAAGAAGGGATATTATATATTTTGATCTTTCTACTGATCACTCTGCTGCTCCTTATCATAATATTCGTGTATAGCACTTAAGCAAGCGTAGGACATTATTGCAGGATTATTTGTAGGTATTGAGGTTCAAGAGAGGAAAATTGATAAAACATCATTTGGGTGTTTAAACCCTGCCCATCAATACAAAAATACCAGATTTAATATAAATCGCTCATTAGAAATAGCCACTTAGAGACCTCCCAACTGTAAATTCATGCGGGAAAAACAAATGTTAAAGGGAAAAAGAAAGATACAGAGAGATTTAAAACCTGGAATCATGGAGATACCAGCTCATCCTAAACCCTTCCCTGCGAGGTGAAGGGACTGCCTTTCTATCATGTTTCTAGCAACTCATTCCGGAGACTCGCCTGCGGTGCGAGGCGAAGGGACTGTCTTTCTATCATGTTTCGAGTAGCTCATTCCCGAGAAATTCAGTATGGGATTGAACGATTTATGTAGCGTAGATTTCTAATGGAAACAAAAATTGTTCAGAGTTAGATGGAGGCAGGCATCGCATCACCGCCTAAGAGTGCCGGCATGGCCATCCTTTCAACTGACATTGGACATAAATGTGAGGCAGTAGATAAGATCAACTGATCAACGATGGAGATTATCCGAATCGTCAGACAAAAATATGGACGGATGAAAAACAAAAAACATTGAATTCGGGGAGTCGACTCCCACTTGTTGAAATGCCTTACGGTGTAAATATTTTGTTCCTTAGTATTTAGTTTGGTATATGATTTTAATCATCTTAGTAAATAGAGTTATCATTTTCTTAAATTTCAATTTTCTATGTCTCTAGTGATGTGATATGTAGATATGCCATCTTATTAAATTTTCAATTTTCTATGCATCTAACTAAAAGCATGGGTACAAAAATTTAGTCTGTAAAATTCAGATTTTTTTCTGTCATTTTATTAGAGATTAAAAGCCTTCAACTATGTGAATTTTATATATTTTCTTTTAAATCATTTAAAAAAGATATTTATGAAATAAAATGGTCGAAAAGGTTGACCAGGGATATACATCTAACAAAAAACATTGGTACAACAATTTAGTGGGTAAAAGTTCAGAATTTTTCTATCATTTTATTAGAGATTAAAAGCCTTCCACTATGTGAATTTTATATATTTTATTTTAAAGCATTTAAAAGAGATATTTATAAAATAAAATGGTCGAAAAGGTTGACCAGGCATATGTGAGATTTATTTCATTTTTAATTGAAAAATAGTATTTTCATCGCCTTCAATATTATTATATTTATCTTATTAAATAAATTTATTATTATTTTAAACTTTCTAAAAATCAATTCTCATAACTTTTGTTTCCTAAATACACTTTAATAATGTTTGTTATCACTTGTTCACATAAAAATTAATTATCACATATCTAGTGGTCCATACATATGAAATTACGTAATATAAAACTTAAATAAGAAGAACTATTTTCTTTCTTTCGTTTTATTTATTATGACATCCATAATATATAAATAAATTATCTATTTATAAGTCCTTATTTTCTAAAATCTTAAATTTATTATTAATATAGTTCAAAAACTTGTTTAGCATAAATGTTAGTAAATTAATTTCAAGGATTATGGTTGAAGGGTAAAATTGAATAGTTATATGAGAATACAATATATTTGGAAGATCAAATCAAAGATCACAAGTGTGTATATTTATAGGAATACAATTTTAAAACAAACTAATTAATTCGTTTCTTTAGGTTTGATAGACCAAAGTTTGTTATCAGTGGGCGTTAACCATCATCATCATCATCATCATCATCATCATGAAGTTTATGGTGCATAATATTCATTCAAGCTTATGAAGTTATGTAAGCTTGTCAATGGTATCAGAGCCTTGGTCTATTTTTAACTCCATGATAATTTTTTGCTTGCATTTGTATTATGCCAGATACCATCTTTGATGTCTACCTTTGTTGCCTCAAACCTATGCACTTAGGTATCTCCAACTTGAGGTATTGTGTGTTTACCCCCATCATGTATTGCCATACTCCACCTTGTATTACTTCCATCTTGTATCTTAGACCCAAGGTATGTGTGTGTAGTCCATCTATGTGCATTTCATCTTCATATTACCCTTGACTAGTATCTCCATACTAGTGCATGAGGATATCTCCATCTTCATGAGGATATATCCATCTGCACGAGGGTATCTCCATGGTGTATTGAGGTTTTAACATTACCACCAATCTATGCATGGATACATGTACATTACCCCTACGTGTCTATACCTTCGACTCTATACCTCTATGTGTCTATGATTTACCAAAAGTCCATGTCAACTGGTGTCTTTGTACATGGATACAACTAAAAGTGACATAAACACACTACACCTCTAGGGTTGTATGCGGTGATACATCCAATTGGTATCAGTACACTCACTTTAGATCTAGTTGAGATTCACATTGGACTTTGCTTGGTGATACTCACATCCAATTGGTGGTGGTAAGCAAATTCTATGCATGTTGGAGAGTGCTACATTTATTAGTATTGGTATCACATTGGTATCATTACAATGGTAATGGTATTATTGTATTGCTATCAATGTTACCACCTTGTATAGAGTGTATTGCAATAAATTTTAATATAGCTTGTATTTCAAATATTGTTGCAAAGATTCTATTATAGGACTATTCTAGATATTGTATCATAGGGCTTACTACATAGATTGTATTGGAGGGCTTGTCGTAGATATTGTATTGTAGAGCTTGTTGCCTTTAAATATGTATTAACTCATCTCTATTGTTGGAATGGTGCTTAGTGGTGAGTACAATTATCCGGAATAGTTGAGGAAGATCAAGCATACGCTCATCTTCAATGATCTATTGGATGGCATTTGTGAATGTGAGGATAACATTGCACCTGAAGAACCTATAATAGACAAAGAGCTTTCCATCTAAAAGAACAAAGATAAGAAGGTATGCGCATTGATCGTTTCTATAGTAAGTGAATACGTGAGTTGGCATATCATATGTGCTAAAAATTATTTCGACACTTTGAAGAGATTGAAGGATTTGCATGACTTACACTCAAGATTGGAGCTAATTCAACTGTTGTTGAATCTCTTCAACCTAGGGTTCAAAGATAATGATCCCATGGTTGTAGCTAACGAGATTAAGGCCATTATGCATGACACTAATGCTAATGGTGTGAAGTAGACCTTGTTATCACAACCTTCATCAATGTCCTCTACCCCAACTACTCTCACTATCTTGAATCACTTCAAGCTAGTGGTCAGCTTAAGGATCTCAAATTTGACACTATGGCAGAGAGAATTGAAGAACGAGAGAAAGCCTTTGGAAATAAGACAACTCAATCCACTGGAAAAATTGTGTGCCTTGCTCAAAAAGGGAAGAATCAATCACATGATGGAAGCAATAGAGAATGTTGAAGAAATAATTTAAAGGAAGTGGAGATAGAACATAACCATGACAAGATATCTAATCTCCAATGTGTCATTTGTGGCAAGAAGAGACATGAGGTAAAGACATCTAGAATTCCGTTTGAGAGGATCATAGAGAAGAAAGAGTCGAAAGAAAAAGAGGTAAAGCTCATGAATGAGGTACAAGTCCTGAAAATGCTTCTTTCATTGTTGCACATTGCAACATTGGTGTTAATGAAGTTTTGTTTAATACTTAATTTGCTTCTTGGAGTGATACTTGGTTGCTTGACATAATTTCTACCTACTACATGAGTTTCCAAAAATACTTCTATGAAAAATTGAATGACAATGTAGATGTTATAGTGTATTTTGCAGATAAATCCAATCTCAAACCTAACAGAATTGTCACCATCAAACTCAAATTTCTTGAATCACTACACTTTATGTTGCATAATTTTCTTTATCTTATAGAGTTTCAAAGGAACTTGTAGTCTTTTGTGCACATTTGAAAACAAGGTCATTCCATTCACATGGTTGATGGTTTGAAATAAGGAGATATTATGATAACTAGGTCATCATGACAGGATAGGAAGATGGGAGATTATTGAATTTGAAGTTGAATGGGACATATACAATGGCACATAATTTTGCACACCTTGTCCAACATGATGAAGGTACATTGTTATATAATCCTTTGTGGCATTCTAGATATGGGCATATCAATTATGCTATCTTCATTCATTGAAGAATAACGGTGTTTCTAGTTTGCCCAAAATTCCAAAGAATTTGAAGCAATGTGATCCATACAGCATTGGAAAACATCATAAGCAAACTTTTCATGCTCCCAATTCGAAAGCATGTAGAAAATTAGGGTTTATACACTCTAGCTTATATGGCCCCATGCTTGTTTCTTCTGCAAATGGAAATAAATATCTCAAGATTTTTATTGATAACTACATTAGTATGTGTTGGGTTTGTTTATTGAAGCATAAGTTGGAGGCATTTGAAATATTTAAAAACTTTCATGGATGCATTGAAACTGAAGCACAATCTCATATCGACACTCTTCGTAGTGGTAATGGAAAATAACATACTTCTAATCAATTTGAAAACTATCTTAATCAACATGTGATTATGCATTAAACCATTATTCCATATAATATCATTAGTGGAATGGCGTAGCAAAAGCATTGAAAAGGACTCTCTTGAATATGGTACGCTCCATGTCAAATTTCAAGAATCTGAAATTGATGTTTTGGGTGATGTAGAAATATGTGCAGTCTAATTCAAAAACATAAGTCCATTGCATGCTCTTGTAGATGAGAATCTATATGAAATGTGGTATGGCCACATTCCTTCAATGAGGCATCTCAGGGTTTTTAGCTCCACATGTTATACCTTAATTCCTAAGGAATGGAGAAAAAAACTTGTGCAAGGAGTTGACATATAATATTCTTTGGGTATTCAAATACTACCAAGGCATATTTTCCTTACGATGAGGTACATTAAAGATTTAATCTTTATAGGTATGTTATTTTTCTTGAAATGAATAAAAATGACAAGATTGCGGAGAGGCAGCTTGATTGTCTGGATAAATTTACCCATGTAAAGACATATCATGAATTTAACAATGAGATTCACATCTTGAAGGGGGGATCCCTATCTTGGATCAATTTTCATAATCTCCTTTTGCAACAACATCTCCTTCTAATGAAGAAGCCTCCCCCCACTTCACTAAGACATGAAGATGAATTGGATGATTTGATTGAGAGGATTGGAAGATTGATCCCTCATATAAAATTCCAAATTGGGTCATGAATACCCTTGAAATTTTTCATGCCAATGAGTTTGGAAAGAGAAGAACTAGAAGTTCAATAAGAAAAGAAGATGGAGGTGATGTAGATTATATATGAATGTTTCATATGATTGTGAGTTAAATTTATCTTTTAACCATGAACCAAATTTCTTTGAATAAGATTCATCTTATAATGTTTGGAAATAATCTATGTAGAAGGAATATGATGATCTCATCAAGAATGGGACATGGAAGTTGGTGTACCCTCCATTTCAAACCAAACCACTTGCATGCAAGTCAGTCTATAAGAAAAATTACAAATCGGATGGCTCACTTTACAAGAATAAGGTAAGGCTCATGGAAAAAGGATTTGCATACAAAGAAAGCATTGACTATGAGGATACTTCCCCCCCACAACAAAATGGGTTGTAATTTATACTCTATTGGTTTTAGATACATAGATTGAGTGGAAAGTTCATCAAATAAATGTGAATATTGCTTCCTTGAATGTCGATTTGAAAAAAAATGTTTTCATGTCTTATCCATAAGGTTTTGTTGTGAAAGGATAAGAACAGAAGGTATGAAAGCTCATCAAATCTTTATATGGCTTGAAACAATAACCTACCACATGGTATTAACAATTAATTGAGCATCTTCTAAAATTGAATTTCAAGCACTTTAATATTAATGATGCAACTCTATTTGCAAGAAAGTTGGAAAAATGTTATAAATCTTGTAGTATATGTAGATGATAGGAAACAATGAAAGCTATATTGGATCCATTAAAAAAATGTAACAAAGGCTTTGATATGTCATATTTGGGACATCTTCACTACTACATAGTTATTGAAGTTACTAATAATCCAAAGTATATATTCATCTCCCCAAAGAAGTACACTGGAGAGTCATTGACCAGATATGGCATGACAACGTGTAACCCTCTCTCTACACTAACTGATCTAGTTGGGATCATAATATAATTTGTCATCCATTTTGGTACTTTTTTGGTGGAAATTGGGGTCAAAAAATGTTCGAAGCCTTCTAGATCCATTTTGTGGCATAAAATGGCATTTTGTTGGCCTATAATATATTTAGAAGGAAGATTCCATATTCTACACATTGAGACCTTTCCAACGGTGTAAGAACAACCTTAATTGGAGCTTGTATGTGGAAGTTAAACTTCGTGTAATTTTACCACTTTGGTAAAAGTGAATGTCACTTCAATCCCATTATTCCAACGAGTGGGGCTAGCCACATGTGGACATTCATGGATATTCTAGACGGTCCAAACCTTATTAATAATTGAGAGTTGAGGAAGAAAAAAATAACTAACCCTAGATGGTTATCAATCTATATTGAATATTGGTCCATTGTTAGGAGGAGAAGGGGTTCCATTCTTGAGCATTGTACTTGTTCCATAATTGAGCAAAAAATCTAGGAGTGGTATTCAAGAGAATAATGGAGGAGGGGGTAGATTCTATAGAAGTCATTCATACCACCATGTCTAAAGGTAACTCCATAGTGAGTGCCCATTCCTTTATATGTGCATTGTGATAACTATAACAAGAAGAGAACAAATCATAGTCATTACCTTATAGCTAGGTTTTCTCCCATATTGGGATTCCTAGGATACATATTGTGTTCATTGTGCAGATGGTGTGTTTATGTTCATATTCTTTCTTTTACATTAGTTTGTATAATTTAATATTTTTTCTTTAGAATGTTATAAGATCACTTGTGACGAATTGTTCTAGTGGAATTTCCATGGTAGTTTACAGATCACAAATGGGATGGAATTATAAGCTCATGTCAAAAGAAGGAAATGAAATTGAGGATGTAACCAAGTACATATAGCTTGTGGGGAGCCTTACTACCTTACCACCACCAAACTAGATATTTCATTTCTTGTTGGGATCCCTTTTAGGTTCATGCAAAAACCTTGTGAAGAAAATTTGGTTGGATGCAAAGAGAGCTCTAAAATACTTGAAAGGAACTCAAGACCTTGGACTCAAATATTCAAACCTGGATGACTTCAAACTAATTACATGTTCGAATTCATACTTTGATGGAAATAAAGAGAACCGAGTGTCTATTTCAGGTTACCTCATGAGTCTTGGATTAGTAGTTGTCTCATGGAGATCACATAAATAGTTCGTTCCAATAGATTCGACAATAGAGGAAAAATGTGTGGTTGTTGCAAAAAAACAAATGAGATTGTGTGGATGAAGAAGATAATTTAATTTGTAGGAGAAATAGGTGAAGTCTACTCCTCTTTTGGTCGACAATAGGTATGCAATCAAGCTGGCTAAGAGTCCCAGATTCCAGGATCGAACTAAGCACATCAATGCAAATAACTATTTGATTTGATGTCAAGTAGAAGCAAAGACTATTAATTTGAGACATTGTTCCACAAATGAGCAAATTACAAACATCTTCACCAAAGCTCTTGGAAGAAAAAAACTTTGAAAATTCTAGAACTTAATGCTTGGACTCACAAACTCTTATTTAGATTAAGGAGAAATGTTAAAAACCTAATCTTAAAAATTATGATTAAATTGTGAATATTATTATTTAATGAGTAGTAAAGTAATATAAAGAATAACAGGAGAATACAATACCTTCTCGAAAATGAAACAAAAAATTATATAATGAATAATATTCATTCATTATAGAGTTATCCAAACCTATCCATGAAAAAAATATTATATGATTGTCAATTTTTTTTATAATTTAGAGTTGGAAAAAAATTATTGCAAAATAAGAAAAACAAAATTATATATGATTAAATTTCTCAAAAAAAATAAATATATTTACTTAAATGGAATGGATTTCCAATTTCCAATTTTAATAAAAATAAAATTTCATTATAAATAATCTTGCAAAATAATTATAAGTGAGTGGTTTGTTTGCAACCAATAAAAGTTTGAGTGAATAGATGGCATATATTCATCATGCCCAACAAATGCAAAATATTCCATTTCTAAAAGATATTTGAAATCATTATGGTTCATGACTAGTATTCTTATTATTAGACATTGAAATCATAATGACTTATGGCCATTGTATTGCAAATTTTATCTGATGAAAGGCCATGGTTATTTTAAAATGTACATTGTTTTTTCTGGTTTAAATTAAATTTTAATAATTTATGGGAAGGGAATAAAATTTAAATTTTGATTAAAATAATTATTTTTAAATTACTTAAATAAATAAAATAATAAAATATGTGTTGAGAAATAAGTTAAAAGTTTATATATATATAATTGTTTTTGTCAAAACATTATCAAATGATATTTTAATATTAAATTAATTAAAGCATTTAAAAAAAATTAAGGATAGTGTATAAGAAAAATGATTCATTAAGATAATGTATAACTAAAAGGAGTGAAAATTTTGGTTTTTTTCAAATATAATTAAATGATATTTTACCATTAAAATAATTACGATTATATATTTTTTATATTTGTTGGGTTCAGAAATTACCCTTTTTTGCCCTACTCTGTTTGACTCTTTTCCCCTATTTTTGTCCCCATTTTACAGCTGGATCCTTATCCTTCTCATACAAACAAACATAAATATCTTAGGTATAAATCATTATATATTATTTCGTTTTATGCTTGGTTTTACTTATAATTATGGATTTTACCTTTCGTTGTGTTGATCTGTCCATGCTTTGAAAGAAAGATTCAGAATCACAGGTGGCACAACTGTAACAGTTTGTCATATCCAGGTGGTGCAATTGCAACAACTCATCATATCTAGAAGTTAGTCTTGCTTGGCATCGACTACCTGCTCAAATGATGTGGTCAACCTTAAATGTAGAAGGAATCTCGAATATGCTATCATGGTTGCAACTTAAACTCCCCAAGAATCTTTCGCAAGTTGTTGGGCATGCCAATTCGTGTAACAACTCAAAGTAAAAGCTTATTTATTGTTGAGCTGATTTTATGCAAGGATTGTTGGCTGTAACTGTCTTGATTATTCGACAGCCTAAATATCAAATATCTTCATGGATACCTGAAGTTGATGTAACATAATAGCTTTGTTCTTGCATAAGTATACGCAGGTAGGGAGAGCTAAGGGTTTGATTCATTCGCAAGTTGTAAGAGACACAACATAGTTCCTTTGATTGTAACTGTAATTTTTATATTAATAAAAGATTGGCAATTCTCATTATTTATCTGTTGTATCCTTTGTGAGCTTTCAATAACATATATGTTTGAAGGCTAGGGCCCGCCTTCTAACAGAGTTGTTGGTATTTTAGATGCTTTAGTGTTTTTATTTATGTTTAAGTGTGGAATTTCAGTTTGATATATCTTCATGGTTATCTGCAACTGCATTTGTTTAATGATTGCATCAGTTGGTTTTACTTTGGTTTGTTGTAGGTGATTTGGTGTGATAGTCGACTATGTAGTTAATCTTTCCTTTTATGCAGAAGTGTGTAGTAGTTGTTACAGACTTGCTCACCCCTTGTGTGTGTGTGTTATTTATCTTTCTAGAGTTTTCCTGATTAGATAAGTCCCTTGCTTTGATGAATTTGTTGCTTGATTAACGAGTAGAGATCTTTCTGATTTGGTAAATTGGACTTTCATTTCCTACAAAAGTAATTCTAGGTGAATTTCTCTTTCGATAATAAATCTTCAGATTAGTATGATAGGAAATAGAAGTTCTTTTCAATTCCTAGATGGGTAATGTTACTTTGATTTCTTATAGGGAGATGAGTTGGCTAAGTAGTAATTAGAATTGAGTGACTTTCATTTTACTTATCAACTACTGAACATGTTTATGCATATACTTTGCTAATTGCCTTTGAAATGACAGACTTCCCTGGGTTGAAAATTAAATATTGAACACTCTTCTTGTTAAGTAATTAGGAAGGTAATTGATAGGCATAGTTAGTAGTTGAATTGATTCATTTTCTTTAGTAGGTATGATTTTAAGCTTGCATGATTTATAGGTTTGCATGCATACAAGAAGAACTCAACGAGATATTCCCAGAACTCCCCAAAATACTAACTTGGAAGGTGGTATAGGTTGTGGTTGTAGCTCGGGCTTAGGGAGAAATACATTAATTGATGAATTAGTTTCCAGGGCTAATTCTTCTATATATTGGAGCTCGAAATCAAGGACCATCATCTGTTAGAAGAAACCTTGTTTCTCCTAGGCTAGAAGCATCGGTGTCAACGACGGAGAGAACAATAGGAGTTACGACACCATCTGGTTTCATTATGGAAGAAACTACAGGAGATAGGGGTAGTTCTATAGGAATAGGTGGACCAGAGGAGGTTTACCAAATAGACGAAAAGGAAGTTACAAAAGAGGAGTGGTTACAATTTCGATAGATGTTTGAATATTATAAGAATCAGAAATAGGAAGAGGAGGAGTTAAAAATGAATAACAAATGTCATCACAATGATCATGAGGAAGAAGTAGTGGAAAATCATAATTATGGCAGTGACCTTCAACATGAGGAGATAGTTGCCACACTCCAGTTCCCCATTCAGAAACCAATTGGACATGCCCCCATGAAGAATATTCCACCCTCATTGTTACCCCACTTTCATGGGAAGGTCATAGAAGATCCCAATGAGTTCCTCTTTGAGTTCGACATTCTTTGTCGAAGTTATGACTACACCTACAATGAGCATAAGATGAAACTCTTTCCTGCTACCTTAAAAGATAATGCCCTACGCTGGTTTATGAGCTTGGGTGGTGAAACTGTCGCAACTTGGGAGCAGATGAAACATGTGTTCCTTGGAAAATACCAAGAATACTATAGGACGAAGGATAAGAGAGAAGAGTCATTTAAGATGGTGCAAAATTATGAAGAGAGTTTGGAGGATTTTGTGGAAAGGTAGGGAAGGAAAAACCACTATTGGAAGGGATGTTCTCAAGATCATTCTGCTGCGAGGAATAAGAGACGATTGTATGGACATGCTTAAATTGTTAGGGAAGGGAGATAGCTCCAAGGAATCCTTTGATCACATTGTGGACTTATGTCGACGATATTCTAGGGGATCTACCTGAACTAGTACAAAGGATCAAGACGTTTTCTCATGGGCACAAAAGTCAGCTAGCAGAGGAGCTACTCGAGCAGAGATTCGAAATCTCCTCGAGAATTTCAAAACTGACATGATGAGTTCCATCTCTTCACAACTAGATGTTATGAGAGAAAAACAAAACAAGTGGCTGAAGATTTGGTACTTGGGGTGTTCTTCCCTAAGTGCAGGAAGAAGCACCTGCTGAAAGAATGTCCACTTGATAAGGCAGAAGTGTGTGGACTGTGATAATTGGAGCATGATACCAAATATTGTCCTCACGTTTGAAAGCTAAAACAATCTTTCAGGAATCCACCGTAGACACGAAACATGCATGTTTCATTCGCAGAAGAAGCCGCAGCAACTGCGGGTTCCAAGAATGCATTCCGAGCCTACTCCTTTCAATTCTTGGAATAATTATAATAATAAATTTCCTCCACCATACTCATATCCTAACACATAGTGGCACCAACCTTCACAACCTGTAGCACCATATCCGAACCCCTAGACTTCATGGGCACCACATCCAAACTAACAATCTCCTTGGTCTCTAGGATGGAGAAATCTGTATCCAGGAAACCAATTTCCTCATAACCAGTTTACGTATAACCAACCATCCTATCCGTAGTATCAATAGCCTCAAATGCAACTCCCCAATAACGCTGCACCAATGGGTGCGCCACTCCGTCCTCAATTTCCTACTCAACCAAACCCCAATCCCAACAATAAGGCAGTGCAACAATTCGAAATTTCTACATTGCCAGCTTATTCCATTTCCCCTCTCCCTTGCAATAATTTACACTTATGATCGAGGAGGGTAGTGGAACCAATAGTCATTGAGGATGCTCCATCCTCCGTGACTAATGAAGGAATGAATCCACCATTTGTAAATTCATCCAGTTCAGCAATCCCCATCATTGAGGACGTTGAAATACCAACTGAAACACCGACTGAAACACCAGCTGAAACACCGATTGAAATACATGATGAAACAACAACTAAAACACTTGCAGAGACACGCACTAAAACACAACCTCCACAGTCTTCAAAAGAACCACAGTATCCTGAATTATTAACCTTGCAAAAGGCCATGGAACAACCTAGTTTCAACCTCCTAGGAGAGTTGAAAAATATTTATGTAATAATTCCACTATTACAAGCCCTACACGACGTACCTATTTATGCCAAAACCATTAGTGTCCTGGTTGTAAAAAAACTAGGAAGGAAACCGAGAGACCCCCCTGCAGTGCATGTGGTAGGACAATTATCTGAACTAATAATGGGAAAAGTCCCATTGTCGAAATACGTTGATCCAAGTAACCCTACTATCACAGTATGTATTGGGAATATCCAAATCTCTAATGTTTTGGTTGATTTAGGTGCGTCAGTAAATGTTATGACTATTGATTCCTTGAAACAACTAGGACTCGCTAATCTCAGGCCTACCCCAACTATCCTAGAGATGGCTGACAGATCTACCATTAAAACAGAAGGAGTTGTGGACGACGTCGTAGCCTCTGTTGATTCATGGGAGTACCCTACAGACTTGGTTGTTTTACAGCCTAAGTCATAGCTGGGGGGACACCCATTGATCTTGGGAAGACCATGGTTGGCTACAACATATGAATACATCAGCTGTAGATCGATCTCCATGATAATTTCTGATGGAAGTGCCATTAAAAATATGACTTTATATCCTCCAGCTAAACCAATCATAGACACTGAAACTCTGCTTTGGATGGATTTAGAGGAGGAAGAGGATATTCATCCTTTATTAACAATTAGGAGAGCCTTGACCTTTAAGGCAAAAACTGAAGATGATACCGTATGTAATTTCATTACCGAGCCTACGTCTGTCACTAAAAGAGCATATCAAATCCTGGATAGAACATTGAAATAATGAGAATAGGAAGAACTGATAGAATAGTCCTTAGTCAGTAATACCGACTTGATTCCAGTAATTGATAATTCCAAGAGTTTTCCAGTAGACGTTGACTCAGGGAAAACATTGAACATCAACCCTAATCTCAAAGCTAATGAACTGGAACTCCTTGTTACACTGCTGAAACAACATAAGGGGGATTTTGCATGGGAATACACATATATGAGGATAATTCCCTCAACATTGTGCACCCATTATATTTACATTAAAATTGATTCAAAGCCCCTACGACAACCCCAACGCAGAAAGAACCCTAACATGAGAGATATTGTGAAGGAGGAAATCCAAAAACTTCTAGAGGCAGGATTTATTTACCCGATTTCAGACAGCGAGTGGGTTTCCCCACTTGTGATCATACCTATAAAGAATGAGAAGTGTCGTGTCTATGTGGATTACAGAGAACTTAACAAAGCAACATAGAAGGACCATTTCCCTTTGCCTTTCATCAACCAGGTTCTAGACACCCTGTTTGGAAAACAATTCTTTTCCTTCTTGGATGGTTTCAATAGGTACAACTAAATATAGATTTCCCCTGAAGATCAAGATAAAACCACCTTCACCTGTCCTTGCGGCACCTTCGCATACAGGGTGCTTCCCTTTGGGTTGTGCAATGCGCCGGCTACATTTCAACGGGCCGTAATTGGTATAGTTTATAAAATGGTGAACAATTGTATGGAAGTCTTTATGGATGACTTCACTCCTTATGGCGATAGTTTTGATGAAGAATTGGAGAACTTGGAAAAAGTTCTGAAATGCTGTGAACATACACACCTATATCTGAGCACCGAAAAATGCCACATGATAATGAGTGAAGGTGTGGTTCTAAGACATTTTATCTATGCTGCAGGTATTCATGTATATCCAGCCAATATAAAGGTAATTTCAAATATTCCTTTCCCTGGGTCGCAGAAAGAGGTAAGAAGTTTTTTTGGCCATGTTGGTTATTATAGGAGATTCATAGAAAACTTTTCCAAGTTGGCATCTCCCTTATTTACTTTACTAATGAAAGATGCTCAATTTGTGTGGATAGATGCATGCCAGGAAAAAAATTCAGAACTAAATAAGAGGCTATCTACAACACCCATCTTGAGGGGGCCTAATTGGACCCTGCCTTTTCATATTTCCTCTGACACTTCATACACGTCCATTGGAGCAGTTCTAGGACAGTAGGAAGGTCACAACCTGTACGCTATCTATTACATTAGTAAGAATATGTCTCCTGCTGAACTGAACTACATGGTAACATATAAGGAATTCCTTGCTATCGTCTATTCCATCAATAAATTTAGAAATTACATTACTGGATACCCTACATTTGTACATACTAACCACTCAACAATTAGATATTTAATGAACAAATCCGTTACTAATGCTAGAGTGACTAGGTGGTTGCTATTACTCTAGGAATTTGACATCACTATTATTGACAGACTAGGGAAGGAGAATGTAGTTGCATATTTTCTATCTCGACTGACTAATAATGATGATGATACACCAGTCGAAGATTCTTTCCCTGATGAACATTTATTTGTAGTCTCATCCATTTCCCCATGGTACACTGACATTGCCAATTACTTGGTTGCAAGTAGACTTCTATCGCACTTATCCAAACAAGAAAATAGGAGAATTCTACAACGAAGTGCGAGGTACTACTAGATCGAAGTCCACCTCTTTTACACGGGACCGGATTTGGAAATTAGGCGGTGTGTGAGAGAGGATGAAATCCAAATTATTTTGAAAGCCTATCGTGATGAGCCTTGTGGGAGGAATTTTGCCGACTAAAGGACATGCCATAAAGCATTAAGGATGGGCTATTTCTGGCCAACTATATTTCAGGATGCAAGAAAGTATGTTCAGGCCTATGATAACTGCTAGAGAATGGGCCATCCAAACAGATTAGATGAGATGCCACTTCAACCACAGTTGGTGGTTGAACCCTTTGATAGATGGGACCTATATTTTGTAGGGCCTATCAACCCTCCATTAAGACAGAAAGTTTACATTATGGTTTGCACTGATTATATGACCAAGTGGGTAGAAGCTGTGGCCTTGGTAAAGGCCAATGACCAGGCTATAATACATTTTTTATATGCAGAGATAGTCACCAGCTTTGGAGTACCCAAGGAAATTGTGACAGACGGAGGACCACAATTTGTGTCTCGAAAGATGGAGGCCATGTTTCAGAAGTATCACATTCAGCATCGAGTCACCTCTCCATATCATCCACAGGCCAATGGGAAGGTGGAAAGCATGAACAAGGTGATCGAGTCAATCCTCACAAAAACAATGAAGATTCATCGCAAGGATTGGGCTGATAGGCTTCCGGAAGCATTATGGGCCTACCGTATAACCTGGAGAAACAATACAGTATTCTCCCCATACGAACTGGTGTACTATAACAGTGTTGTTTTTCCTATTGAATTTGAAATTAAAACTTTGAGAACAACCATGGAGGAAAACCTAGATTTAACAGAGGCTCAGAAAAATCGGCTGAATCAATTGAATGAACTAGATGAAAAGCGCATCGCTGTTGTACATCATACAACTTTAATTCAACAATAACGCTCCAAATGGCACGATAGATTTATCAAGAAGAAGATGTTCTGTGAAGGAGATTGGGCTTTATTGTATGATTCATGGTTTAAAAGGAACTTTAAAGGCAAGCTACGCATGAGATGGATGGGACCTTACATAATAGATCAGGTATTTGACAATAGGATCATTCGATTGACCACCATTGATGAAAATCAGACACCATTGTTTTCCGATGGTCATCGATTATGGATTTATCACAAACCAATCTCGAAGGATGCATTTATTTCACAGGTTGCAGCTAATCCAGACTGTCAACTGGTACAGGAGCAGGGTTCTTCCCCTATTTCTTAATTTTTTTGAAGTTTGCTACAAATTCCACAAAATATGTAAATAAATAAAATGATTTAATTTTCAATGTGTGCTTTTCTTTCCTTTTTGTATTCTTTTCTCTATGATTGGGTGTGTTTTTCTGAGAATTGTCACACAGGTATTCGTGAGAAGGTTCAGGAAAGAAAAGCAGCTGCGATGGGCCAAGCAATTGCAGAACCATGGATGATCCTTCTTCATTGATATGACTCCTTCAAAGAATGTATGGATAAGATTGCATATCTTTGATGGGAAATTTATTCTTATTGAGCATTGTCAATTTTTTTTAAGCAAAAATCTTGTTAATTTGCTTAACCTTTATCCGCTGCAACTCCGCTATTTTTGGCTAAATCCCGCTGCAACTCCACTACATTTGGCCAAATTCTGTTGCAACACCGCTAATTTTTTCGTTGTTTTTGGTCAAATTCCGCTACAACACCACTATTTTTGGCCAAATTCTGCTGCAACACCGCTAATTTTTCCATCAATTTCCGCTGTAACACCGCTAATTTTTCCACCGTTTTTAGACGATCTCCGTTGCAACACCATTAATTTTTTCGTTGTTTTTGGCCGAGCTCCTCTACAACACTGCTAATTTTTCTGTTGTCTTTGACCATTATGTGCTGCAACTCTGCTACTTTTTCGTTGGTATTGTTGTTGAAAATATCACGAGAAATTCTCCACGTTTGGGTTGGATTTCCAATTGAATCTCAATATTTCATGATGAGATATTTTACACTCTGTTCGCGCATTCAGGAAATCAATGTTGTCATGAATGTGCTTCTCCTAATTAATGATTGATGACTGATTTATCCTTAATTGCACATGTGAAATCATCTCCCTCGTGATTATTTGGTATTGAAAGTGCGGATCATACCGGGGAATTGATGATTCGAGTAACAATGATCAGGTATGGATTTTGATTGTAAGTATAATCAAGTATTTAATGATGTAATAATAATGATTATACCTTTTCAACTCCTAACAATACTCCATAATTAGTTAACATTTCCTTTCAAATCATCTCGCCTGTACTTTCAAACAAATTTTCTCCCTATCTCTAATAATACGGAACACATATTGTTCCTAATTTCGCCGAGAACATTAGAACACCCATACAGACCCCTACTATCTGTTACTATATCCAATTGCTGCATCTTGAACGACTGATTTTGTCAGTTACTTTACTTGTCTATCACAACCAGTGAAGAGAATTATGGTTTCTCCAGTCAGGTATGAACCTAGCAATCTAGGTGCTCTGTCTGCAAATAGAGAGGTCTATGATGTTTTTCAGGAAGCTGGCTGGACTAGATATTTCCATAGTTTGAATGGATTTCATGAGGAAACAACACTCCAGTTTTCTATGAACTTGAATGGAGAATACTAAAAAATAAGAGGATTAAGGATAGATGCATCAAAACGAGCTGTAGTAGAAGTCACAGGACTGCATCAGATTGGAGAAAGCTGATTTTTCAAGAAGAGGCATAGTTTGAGAGTAGCTGAAGAGTTTTTAGCACTAGGGGAGAAAGTGTAGAGAAGGGATAGAGGATTGGCACTGGAGACATTGCCCAGACCATGGGACAACGTTGCGATCTTCTTGAAAAGGTACATTACCTGTGAGGGGATATATAAGGTTGTTTATATTTATGACTTTGTCTTACTGTCTCACTTACGACATCACATACTTATCAATATCCCATTTTATCTATCACAAACCTAACAAAACATGGCACATTATGCTAAGAACTCCATACACCCACTCTCGTCTCTCACAAATCACAGTCTGATTAAGTTATTGGTACAAAGACGTCTGGCACAAAACAATTTAACATGGGAATAGTTTGTTGGAGCTGCCGTGCATTAGGCACTTGCAGTAGCACCCAGTGGAGATAGAGACGTCGATCAGAGCTCCTTAGATTCAACTAGGGGGAGGGATGAAGAATTGGAAGAGACTGAAGATGAACAAGAGGAAATTTTACGGGCAGATGCAACCGCATGTAGCCCTATGGAGGGAAATGTTGGAGCAACAAAATAAAATGAAGAAGAAGTAGCAAAAGAAATAGAAACATGAATAGCTGCAGAAGAAGCGACAGTGGAAGTTGGAGATGCGAATGAGGCAGGAGAAGAAGGAGTGGTTGCAGAAACTGAAGAAATAAGGCCTCAGGTGGTTGATATCAAAACCTCATCGAAAATAAAAGGAACTCTAATTGAGAAAGAGGTACCTTTAGTAAGAATTGGAGAAGTCTCTACCCTTCTCACACCAAACTAGAAGAGGAAATGATCAAGCGTTGGGGGAGAATCATCTAGGAGGAGGAGAAATAGGGCTTCATGTATAGTAGAAGTGGTAAGCATTGAGATTCCCATTTTTCCCACTGAAACACAAGAAACAGTGGAAATTTTATCGATGGTTGCCACTGCCACATAAGAACCCGCTGAGACATAGGGATAATCATCTATAAAAGGAAGACTTAGGGATTCTCGGACAACAAAAGTGGTAAGTACTAGAATTTTTATGTTACCCATTGAAACACAAGAACCAGTGGGTAATTCACCAATGGATGCCACTAATAAACAAGAACCTGCTTGAACCAGAAGAAGAAGAACTAGGGCCTCATGGGAAACAGAAAGGGAAATGATTGAAATCCCCATTTTAAAACCTAGGGTGCCCACTGAAACACAAGAACCAGTGGGTAATTCACCTATGGTGGCCACTGCTACCCAAGAACCTATGCAAAACCAGTTAGAAGTGCTGCAATATGAAAATGAATTGCTGAAGGAAGATGCTGAAGCACTCAGGGAGGAACTGGAAAGGTGGAAGGAGGCAAGCGAAAAAAAAGTAGCACGAGGCCTAGACACCTTGGTTGAAGATACGATTCAGTTTGAAGATCCACCTTCTAGCCAGGAAAACGAAGAGCTTATATGTCCTAAATGTGGAGTTTTGTTTAAATTGGCAGGATATAAAGTTGATAAAATAGAAATAACAACTTGGAGATTGGCACATTCAGGCCAAGGAGGAAATGAGACACAGAGTGAGGAACCAACAAAAGAAACTTCAAACAAGGTTGGAAGAAAATTTGGTTCTTGAGCAGGAGCTACAGGTAGATGTGGCATTGCAGCGTCAATCTTCAGAAAATAATGAATTGCTTACTTGTAAAAGTAGTTCTGGGGAATTCAATTCACTTCCAGAACAGGAGCAGTAGTCTGGTGAGACAGAGATTGTGCAATTACAGATTAACCAAGCCTAAGCAGTTGACTAATACAGATATTGTGCAGGAGCAACAGTCGACTGACACAGAAATTGTGTAGGAGAAGCAGTTAGCTGGCATAGAGATTGTGCATGAAAGAACCGAGCAACCCGAAGACATGGAAATAGAACATGACACTACTACACAAGAACCAATGTATTCAAATTTGGTTGTTGAAACTGCTACAATGGAATTGAAAGAATCAGACACTGTTACACAAGAACCAATGCTTCTGAAAATATTTGTTGAAATAACAGTCCAAACTAAAACTGTTGAAACACAGGAAATGGTAGTTCAAACGGAAGCTGAAACTGCTGAAACACATGAAATGGTAGTTCAGAGTGAGGTTGAAACTGTTGAATGACAGGAAGTAGCAGTTTAGATCGAGGAGGAGGAAGCCATGGACCATATTCTAGATGTTGAAACATAAGAAGCAATAACATAGATGGAGGTTGCAGAACTTTAGGAGACAAAAGAGATAACACTTCTAAATATTGAAGCAAATAGATGGAAGCATCATGCAAACCAACTTGAGAAAGGTATGTGTTGTAAAGGAAAGTTTCCTATGGCTAGGGTTTAAGAGGCCATCAACGTACTGGGTTTGAAAGGTGGATGTATAATGTTCAACAAGGATATATAAGTAAGTTTCAGATATTATAATGGTTCATACCTTAGCCAATCGAAGGTTGATCCAAGCAGCCCTTCAATCCTTTTCTTGCTCCTCTTGCTCCAAGAGACCTACAAAATGAATTATACCTTCCTCAAACCAATATGACCACATATAAAGAAATGATAATCAAATAAACATGAATTAATAATCTAACTAACATCATCATATGATCATAAACATAGATTCAGTCACACAGTGAACAATGATTTGGGAAGAAGAAGGACATCACATCTTTATTAATCTTGAAAACAAGTACAAGTATACCTTCTCTTCAAGTTGGGCACTTCACAAAACCTTGATCTGGTTCTGCTGCTTCTCTTCTCCAAGGAACTCAGCCTCCAAGCTCTGTAACACAAGGAAAATGATTTTAGGGAAAAGGTGTGGGCAAAGAGAGTCCCAATTCCTCCAGCATGACAATGCAAAAGTTCAAGTCCCTTCTCATGGACCTCCCTACCTCTATTTATATGTTGCTGAAGAGATAGGGTCGAAGACAAATTAGTTACAATTGAAGGAGTCAGTTGCATAACTAACCAAACTACCCAAATTTTGAAAAACACATTTTTTGGACATTTTTAAGAGGAATACGTGAGTTGCAGAGACATCAGTTGCGTACGTAGGAGGTATATGTGGGTTCAATGCAAAAGGTCATGTATTTAAGGCGTACATGAGTATTATATATAGCAAGTCACGTACATACGCGAGTTTCCTTAAGGCAACTCGCACATGCATAAAAAAATATCATTTTAAGGATATTTCTGGGAATTTTCAGACTTTCGTGTATTCTGGAAAGTTTTAGCTAATAGAAATATATTTCCAACGGTGTAGAGATGAGGTCAAATGGATTTAAAAAACACAAGATATGGGTCCTCCAAGTGAGGTGTTTTTTCAGTGACTTTCATGAAGTGTCGTCATGGAAGTGTTGACATGCGACATAATCATGGGAAAGTGGCCACAGGAAGAGATGTCTCATTTTGAGCTATAACAGATGCCCCCTAATGTGTGAGGTTAGAGGGGAAGATGATATCCGAAATACATTATAAAGGAAACAACTGAGTATGGAGAAATCAGAGAATCCAAGATCAAAAGGCTCAAACAAAGGTACCTGAAAGAGAGATAAATGTCTGACAAAAACTGATCTTTGGGACATACAAGTCCATATACAAATCATCACCATAAATATACAAGTGGATCCAACATATGTATAACTGATGAAACTATGATGGTCGCTCAATATGAAAAAAGGCGCCATATCAAATCTAAAGGAGTCATGGCCACAAATGAACAAGGTGGATCCATGCTCAACAAGCGATCATAGCCACAAGAATGCAAGGTCGATCTATGTCTCAGCAAAATTTCATATAAAATGTAACAAGGTCTTGCGCAACTTGGGAAATAGAAAAATTACGATGCTACTGTCGACTCAAGGTATTCAATCCAAACCACCAAAAAGGTACGAATCCTAACCATGCGAATAAAGGAGTTGAAGTCGAACATGGAGGAAACCGTTTGATTACCGGTCAATAATGAGAACCGTTAACAAATGCAAGGGAAACCACCATTAATGAAAATGGTCCCTAAGGTACCTAATACATTCTAACAAGTGTGAATACAAGGATTTCAAGTAGAAACACTTGAAGAATCCATCGAGTAGGAGATATTAAGGTATTCCCACTACCCAATAGCGAGGGAAATTTCCACTAATGATTGCAATCCCCAAGGTACTGTCATAAAACCATAAATCTCATTCCCAGAGCAAGAGGTGTTGCAGTCGATAGGAAGAGATCCATTGGAAGGAAAGCATTAAGGCATCCTTCATCATCCAACTAGAGGTAAGTCAAAGACTGATTGGATCTAGAATTGGTACTGAATTTCACGACAAGGACCGTCGAATACATGATGTAATGAACTAATACCAGGGAATGGCCAACACAAAAGGTCAAGGAAATTGTAGAATGGCCAACAAAGGTTTAATCCTTGAACAGTGAGCACAACACAAAAGTGACTTAGGCAGCTTTTGACACAAAAGGGACCAATGGCACAAATCTACAATGTAGGAGACATTAATAGATTCCCCATATAATTGGAAAAGAGAGCAACTGGAGGAATAAAAAACTCTGAATCGGGTTAAGGTCAAAACACTAGGACCCAACTGTTGATAGACTCAAAACTGGTGCTTTGTTCAAGGAAACAAGACTTGCTTCCATGATGTAAAAAACATGTGAATGAAATTCCCTTCCCCTCTTTCTTGTAAAGGTTTAACGAGTCCAAGAAAGAAAACTCGGGACCATCTTCATTTTTGGCAAGCTCGAAGAAGAGACAGAAGAATGCTTGATAAAGCACTGATTCGTGGATTTTACGAGCCCAAACTAGTACATGCTCGATGGTGTTTTCATAGTTTAGAGAGTTTGAAAACTCCAAAGAAGACTCCAGGGGGGTGATTTTTCATACAATTTAGTCTCCTGAGGCCGAAAAAGTATAAAACATACCAAAGAAGAACTCTCTTAGCTTCCAAAGAAGTAAGACACACCTTTTTCGTACTTAGTCAAGAAGGTCCGAAAAAGGTTAAATTACCACCTACCCAACGCTCCTTCAAAATCAGCATATAGCCTGAGTTTTACGAGTGTGAAGGAAGGAAAGATCACTTGGAAAGATCCATTTGATTACGAGAAATGGGGCTTACAACAGTAAAATCGATGCTTTGTTCTTTAGGGTTTAACGAGCATGACAAAGACACAAAGTACACGCAGAATATTTTTCATGTTTAGGTCCAGAGCACGAAAAAGAGAAAACTAAGCTCATACCAGGGGTTCCTTTTCCATAAGTTTAGTCCCTCAGGTCCGAAAAAGCGATAAACCTATGCCTGAGAATACTCTTCTCAATTCTGAAGAAAAGAGAGTGATCCTTTCTTGTACTATTCCATATGGTCCGAGAAAGTGATAACCTACCACCAATGTGGATGCCCATACACATATTCTTAACGAGCCTTAATGGACAAGTTTACTCTGCAGTCAAGTCTATTTTGAGGAGTCAGACCTAGGCCTAAATAAACTCAATATATTTCCCGTGAATTTTTAACGAGTTTGAAAAAGTCAACTGGCGGCCTCCTTACTATTTTTAACGAGCTCGAAGGAGAGCAAAAAGAATGCTCTAAATGCGAGGAGATGAGTGTTAGGGGCAAGCGAAACTAGTTCCAAGCAGAAGGAACAAACCTATGCATAATGCAAGGAACATGAGCAAGATAAAGACACTTGGGGAACATCTCCTCAAGGTAAAGGGTGTCAAGTTGCAAAGGCAAAATGATACAAGGCTTAGCAATAATGAGAACAAAGATGAGGGCTTATATAATGAGCTAAAAGAGTGGAAGCCGACATCAGGATCATAAGTGCGAGCAAGGCACATGCAAATGCAGTTACAGCTTGAACAACAAGATAAGGCCAATAAAAAATTGTGAATCCAACTAAGAATCCTGTCTCCAAGAAACAATAGCATTAGGATCATATTCAAAAGAAAAGTTTTGATGTAGGTCACTTGCAGAAACACATGCGACTTTGCTATCTTCTATAAAAAAGTAAAGTCAAGGAATAATCAACTAAAGAAGATTCTATAGCACCAAGGATCTAGGGTTTATAATCAGTAAGATCAACCTTAGAGGGAGAGCAAAAATCAACAAGGGAGATAGAGTCTCCAGGAACAAAACTCAATATCACAGGAGTTGAAAAATTCATAAGAAAAATCAAACTCATCAGGATCACTGACTTGCTGTTCGAAGGGAGAGTCCAAAAACTCAAAATGTCCAACATAAGAAGACCGATCCATGGAAAGATCAGGCTTACTAATCAAATCAGCGTTAGACTTAGTCACAAATGAACCAACACCCAATAGAAGGTTAGAATGTATTAAAGACTCTAGGAATACTTCATCCGAAGGAAGGAGATCATCCAAGATAGGACACATGTCTAAACTTTCAAATGGATCGACAGAGTGGAGAGTGGGCTCCACAGTCTGTATAGGATGAATCACTTGGTCAACTGCTGGGACCAAGTCCCAGGAAGGTAAGCATGAAAATAGAGGCTGCTTTTCAGTAGCAATTGAACGCAAAGGACATGAGGCCACATAGCTCACCTATGGTGGGGTAGTGTCTATAGAAACACTAGGAATCAATAAAGGAAAGAATTGGTCTCTAATTGGGTCAGGAGACGGATCAAGAAAATCCAACTGATTGATAGGGACAATTTCTTCTCCGTGATTAAAGTACATCACACGAAAGAATGTTGACACCATAGCTTGCATGGCATAGACATAATCACATCCAAGGAGCATATTGAAGTCCAAGGGGTCTTCTATCACCATGAAGTCAAATAAGACAGTCTTCCCACCCAAAATAACAGGTGTTTGAGCAAGAATTCCCAAGGCTATACAAGTTCTTCTATCAAATTCCAGTAACTGACTAGCAAACAACACAAGTTTGGGAGATTCCATGCATCACCAAGCATGAGCAGACAAAATACTAACTGAGGTTCCTTCATCAACAATACAACGAGCAATTGTGTATGGTTCAACTTTGACCTTTATCTGGAAATGTGCATCAAAACGAAGGCGCAGCTCAACTAGGCTATCCCAATCAAAGGATGTAATTCAAGAGCTTGGTGGGGATTGATCCGAAGTGAGTTCATTGCCCCATTGTTTAGTAAGTTATGAACTGGAAGTGAAGAAAATGTGACTAGCAGACATTGCACTCTCCAAAATAAGAGTGGTATTGATCGACAATGGAATCGATTCAACCGCTTTGTGAAAGTCACTCTCCGAAGGGAGAGTGGGATTGACCAAATATGACATTGGTTCAATCACATAAGGAGCACTCTCCGAAAGAAGAGTGGGATTGACCAAAGCCGAGATTGGTTCAACAACAAGATCAACCAAAGGTTGAGTAGGTTGTTGAGAAACTATAGGTTTTTCAGGAGAAGGAAATTCTTGAGTCTCAGACCACACTCTTCGCACCTCTGCGATAGCAAGTCACTGGTGAGTAAGATGATCTCCCTCACATAGATTAGAAGGGAACTTAAGTTTGCACTTCAAATGACCATTTTTCTCAACGGTGTCAACATGACTAGTAGTGGCTGACTCTTTGCTCTCAGCATGACCTACATAGGTTGAGATTTTTCCCACAGTATGACCACCAGAGGCTGGGTGACTGGGTCCAACCTGACTAAGAGAGGTTGGTTGTTGAAAAAAATGAGAATGTTAAAAAATGGGATGACCATGAAACCAAACTCTTCTCACCTCTACGATAGAAGGGCATTTATAAGTAAGGTGGTTTCCCTCACAAAGCTTACAAGGAAACTTAGGCTTGTATTTTGAACGGTTAGTCTTTTCAACAGTGTCAACATGACTCGGCTGACAGATTGTCTTCCACATGAACCATAGAGGATGAGAGATTTCCCCCAGCATGAGCTGCAGAGGCTGGGTGGACGGATACAACATGAATTACAAAGGTTGGATGGGGAGGTTCAACTTGAACATCAGAGGTTGAACGAGTTCCCTTATCATGAACTACAGAGGCTGAGTGACTGGATCCACGTGACCTAGAAAGGTTGGAAGGATCTCACTAGCATGATAAATAGAGGTTGGATGGTGAAGATCAACTTCACTTGCAGAGGTTGAATGGTTAGATCCAACATAACCTACAGAGGTTGGATAGGTGCCCCTAGCATGAACTGCAGAGGCTGGGTGGTGAGGTTCAACTTGACTTGCAGAGGTTGAATGGGTTCCCCCTTTCTTATGTGTCTTCTTCCTATTCCTCCTTCTTTTACTCCTTTTAGACTATCAGTTACTAGTATCAGTACTTTCACCGCATGAGGTAGAGTGAGGAGGATAATCAAATACAGGTGAAGGGGAAGCAATGTTTTGATGCCAATGATATAAGGAGCTTACTTGAGAAGCATCAAGAGCATTCAGGATAGTTGGAGTGGAAAACAACCACACCGGTATCCCTAGGGTGAAACCAGGCAGATTCAAGGTGGCCATCAAAGGAACACCAACATTCACTGTGAGAGGAATAGTACAAGGAGTTCCCAACATGGGGATCTCTTGGTTGGAGTTCAAAGTGGTGTTAGCTGTAGTTTAAAATTACAAAGCACACACCTAAAGCCACACTAAGTATAGACAAACCACAGAGCACTCACTAAAAATTCCTAAAGCCAAACAGACAAACAGGTATAAGATATGACTTCCAAAAGAAGGCTGATAGACAGTTGCTTGGCATCCCTGTAGATGTTCTTAGGCATAAGAGGAGGAATCACCCACCGCCCTCCCACACCTTCTACCGGGGTTACCTTCCAAGCCCGTCCAAGGTCAACCAGAAATAGCCTTTCGGTGTACCTGTGTGTGAACCCTAGATTTCAAAGAGACTAAAAGCTACCTTAACTATATTGACAGTCTAGGGGGGACAGTAGTAAGCCTGGTTCATACGCATGGGAAGGGTAGCAAAGCTCGAAACCTTGTCTAAGACAGAATCCCCAGATGTGCAAAAACCTTGGTCTACACTTTGACAAGGAATTAGAGGGTTATCTCCTCAGTGCAAGCCTCCACGCGGCCTCGTGCTTAACTCCCATTTGAGAGGAGCTTCCCAGATACAATCAACATAGAAGAGGATTTACCTAGTGATTGGCCAACTATGTCTAAATTTAAACACTTGTGGAGAGTTGAAACTCCCTAATCCACAAGTCTAGCCTAAGCTAGTTGGTGTAGGAGCCTATAAAATAAAACTTACTAATAATTTTTAAATTATATCGCTCATTTGAAAAGGCTGTTTTTAGTCAGAGGGTAAATGGCATGAAACTTATGTGGTGTTTTGACTCAAAGTTGAAACAAAATGACTAAGCAAAGAGAAATGAAATGCAAAAAGCAAAAACTAATCTCTTTCTTTTTTCAAATAGAAACTTGAAAGCCACAAAAGAACAATTTCTTTTTATTTTTTCAAAAATAATGATATGCAGTGTATTAGAAACAAAACCCTAATATACATGCATATTAAAACACTATGTGTTCTTTTCATTTTTCTTTTATAAATGCAAAATAAAAACTACCTACAAACAAAAGTATGCAGATGACAAGAACAAAGCAAAAGGAACTCTGCTATACAACCACCAAACAAACTCTAGAATGCCCTAAAGTCAATATAAACCCTACTTGGAAGGAAGTCTTGCATAAAAGACAAGTCAACTATTTTGGCATGGTGAAGTTAACCAAGAAAAGAAGAAGGAAACAAACACCAACAAGATTTTGAACTCAAACAAAGATCACTAACAGAGGCTGGCCATAAACATAAGCCAAAATTCACGCCAAGAAAAGGGGGTGGGGGGAAAGAGCAAAGAGAAAACCCTAATGCTATAAAAAGGCTTACCACATAGATAAAGAACAACCAAAAGGTATGGCACTAACTCCCTAGAGTCATGCACCTGCAGAGGACCCCAAAATACCTACCAAACAACCCACAATAGTAGAAAAAACCACAAAATTGAGGAAAAAACATTGTTTTAGGGACACACGCGGGTTGTACTACTGACAGGTCGCGTATCATATGTGGGTTGACTAGAAAATCATGTGTACAAGAAAATGCGGTTTGTACTACTGACAGGTCATGTATCATTCGCGAGTTGACAGTATAGCAAGTCGCGTGTACAAACCAGACACACAACTGTGTAGTCAGCAACTCATGTATGGATCGAAAAAAACATAAAAAAGGTGAAAAACTGCCATAGGAAGGTAGGGGAGGTGTTCTATAAGACTAAGAAGGTGTTCCTAAGTGGCAAGAAGGACCTAAAACCAATGCAAAAGACTGAAAGAAAGACAAAGAAACCCCAAACAGACAAGGCTTTCCCCAGTGGAGTCGCCAGTTGTATTGTAAAGGAAAGTTTCCTATGGCTAGGGTTTAAGAGGCCATCAACGTACTAGGGTCGAAAGGTGGATGTATAATGTTCAACAAGCATATATAAGCAAGCTTTAGAGATTAGAATGGTTCATACCTTAGCTAAACGAAGGTTGATCTAAGCAGCCCTTCAATCCTCTTCTTGCTCCTTTTGCTCCAAGAGACCTATAAAATGAATTATACCTTCCTCAAACCAATATGATCACATATAAAGAAATGATAATCAAATAAACATGAAATAATAATCTGACTAACATCATCATATGATCATAAACAGAGATTCAATCACACATTGAACAATGATTTGGGAAGAAGAAGGACATCATATCTTTATTAATCTTGAAAACAAGTACAAGTATACCTTCTCTTCAAGTTGGGTACTTCACAAAACCTTGATCTGGTTCTGCTACTTCTCTTCTCCAAGGAACTCAGCCTCCAAGCTCTGCAACACAAGGAGAATGCTTCTAGGGAAAAGGTGTGGGAAAAGAGAGTCCCAATTCCTCTAGCATGGCAATGCAAAAGTTCAATTCCCTTCTCATGGACCTCCCTACCTCTATTTATATACTGCTGAAGAGATAGGTTTGAAGACAAATTAGCTACAACTGAAGGAATCAGTTGCATAACTAACCAAACTACCCAAATTTCAAAAAACACATTTTTTGGGACATTTTTAAGGGGAATACACGGGTTGCAAAGACGTCAGTCGCATATGGAGGAGGTATACGCGGGTTGAAATGAAAAAAATCACGTATTTAAGGTGTACACTAGTATTATATATAGCAAGTCGCATACATATGCGGGTTTCCTTAAGGCAACACACATATGCATAAAAAAATCTCATTTTAAGTGTATTTCTAGTATTTT
The DNA here is from genome assembly GCA_001517045.1 of Pseudotsuga menziesii. Lineage (NCBI taxonomy): Eukaryota > Viridiplantae > Streptophyta > Pinopsida > Pinales > Pinaceae > Pseudotsuga > Pseudotsuga menziesii. The sequence goes on along the minus strand of LPNX010257236.1, from coordinate 57,089 downwards.
TTAGACTTTGGTGTCTTTTGGAAAGTTTTAGCTAACAGAAATATCTTTCCAACGGTGCAAATATGAGGTTAAATAGAGTTGCATAACTCAAGATATGGGTCCTCCAAGTTAGGTTTTTTTTCAGTGACTTTCATGAAGTGTAGTCATGGAAGTGTCGACATGCGACTGAATCATGGGAAAGTGGTCATAGGCAGAGATGTGTCATTTTGAGCTATAACACTATGATTTCCCTTACTGAGCATAAGAAGGTCATTCAATAATTAAGGGAATAATGGGGCGAGGAGATATTCTTCCAGAAAATTCGATGGGAAGAGATGAGTGAGAAGTTAAAAGAGTTAAAGAAATATCAATCTATGGAGAAGAATAAAGAATAGATGCTCACTTTAACTCATTAGTTATTGAGTTGTAGAGCCCCCTCCCTGTCCTACCCTGTGTTTTTATTTGAACGGATGATTCTGTTCCAGATCAAGGCTTTGAAGGAAGGAAGACCCTAGCAAATTGTGACACATTCTCAATTTTTGGAAACCTTTTCCCAGAGTGAATTCTCTGAGCAGAATTTGCTGTGTGAATTATATCTGCATGATAGGGCATGCATGATGGATACCCAGGCTAACGCAGTTTCCCATATTGGGGATATTCATTTAAGATAATTTTCTTCTTTTGTCAATAATTATGTGCGTTTGTTGAGTGCCTCACAAGCTATCAGGAGAAATGAAGACAGCTCCACCCTGTGGATTTGGGGAGAACCTAGAGCCCCTCTCTTTTTTATTGCTAGGCATAAGAGAAACCCTACATTTCTAGATGAAGTCCAACAATTGGCTGAATTTCAATAGCAGGGTATCTCTACTTGTGTGGATATGATCTCTGGCTAGTAGGACATTGCTCTACAGGGAAGCAACAAGAGATGGGAATTTTCTCCTGTAGCTCTAAGGGAAAAAGATCCATTTTGTTTTGAGAATTTTAAATATGCCATGTCTAGAGTACCTAGCTATATTAAATGTATGAAGTATTGTGGCTTGAACTGGTTGGGTCTAAGGTTTAGATTTCCTCTTATTTGGTGGCTAGACAGGAACTACAAGGGCATCTATAGGATGACCAAGAAAGCTGAGAGAGACTGTTGGGGTACTCTGATCATGAGCAATGGGTTTTTGCAACTAGAGGAGGAATGAAAACCCTCATTTAACCTCACCAATTTTCATAGGAGGAGTCTTGAGTCTGATTTAGACTCATACTAGTTCAAGTTGTTGCATGAGGACATGCAACCAGATAGGTGGGGGGAGATGTTGGGTCCAGAATTTACCCCTTTTTCCCCTACTCTGTTCCACTCTTTTCCCCTATTTTTGTCCCCGTTTTACAGTAGGATCCTTATCCTTCTCATACAAACAAGAATAAATATATCAAGTATAAATAATTATCTATTATTTCGTTTTATGCTTGGTTTTACTTATAGTTATGGATTTTACCTTTCATTGTGTTGATCTGACCATGCTTTGAAAGAAAGATTCAGAATCATAGGTGGTGCAACTGCAACAGTTTGTCATATCCAGGTGGCACAACAACAACAACTTGTCATATCTGGAAGTTAGTCCCGCTTGGCATCAACTACCTCCTCAAACGACGTGGTCAACCTTAAATGAAGAAGGAATCTCGAATATGCTTTCACGGTTGCAACCGAAACTCCCCAAGAATCTTCTCATGCAAGTTACCGGGCATGTCGGTTCGCAGAACAACTCGAAGTAAAAGCTTATTTATTTCCTAGATGATTTTATGCAAGGATTGTTGGAGTAACTGTCTTGATGATTCAGAATCCTGAAGATCAAATATCTTCATGGCTGCTGAAATTGATGTAACAAAATATCTTTGTTCTTGTATAAGTATACGCAGGTAGGGAGAGCCAAGGGTTCGGTTCATTCGCAAGTTGCAAGAGACACAACAAAGTTCCTATGATTGTCACTGCAATTTTTATATTAATAAAAGAGTGACAATTCTCATTATTTATCTGTTGCAGCCTTTGTGAGCTTTCAACAACATCTCTATTTGAAGGCCAGGGCCCTCCTTCTAACAGAGTTGCTGGTAGTTTAGATGCTTTAGTATTTTTATTTATGTTTAAGTGTGGAATTTCATTTTGATATATCTTCATGGTTAGATGCAATTGCATTTATTTAATGATCACATCAGTTGGTTTTCCTTTGGTTTGTTGTAGGTGTTTTGGTGTGACAGTCTACTGTGTAGTTAATCTTTCCTTTTATGTAGAAGTGTGTAGTAGTTGTCACAGACTTGCTCAGCCCCTATGTGTGTGTGCTATTTATCTTTCTAGAGTTTGCCTAATTAGATAAGTCATTTTCTTTGATGAATTTGCTGTTTGATTAATGAGTAGAGATCTTTCTGATTTGGTAAATTAGACTTTCATTTCTTGCAAAAGTAATTCTAGGTGGATTTCTCTTTAGATCACAAATCTTCAGATTAGTATGATAGGAAATAGAAGTTCTTTTCAATTCCTAGATGGGTAATGTTACTTTGATTTCTTACAGGGAGATGAGTTGGCGGAGCAGTAATTATAACTGAGTGACTTTCATTTTACTTATCAACTATTGAACATGTTTATGCATATAGTTTGCTAATTACCTTTGAAATAACAGACTTATCTGGGTTGACAAATAAATATTGAACACTCTTCTTGTTAAGTAATTAATTAGTATATAGAGTGCCCACCAATATCAATATTAATTTATTAAATTTATTTTAATACTATTGTTATAAAGATAAAGAATCACAAATCATGTGTTTCATGTATAATTATTATAAAGTGAATGTATCTTAAAAATGTAAGGACTTAAGTATTTCATAAATAAAAGAATTTTAAGTCAATACATTATTTGATAAAATAATTTTAAGCCAATGCATTATTGGATAAAATAATTTTAAGCCAATGCATTATTGGATATGTGTTGTATTTTTTTTTAGGTTTTTCCATAGGAAGGGATACTCTAGGGGCGATCACTCTTTGATAGGATCATCAAAGCTTTATAATTATTTAAACTAATAGATCATTATAGACTTGAAATGGAAAGAGAAGAGCATTTTTGATCCCACATATTGCTAATAGCACAATGGGAGAGAATATACAATTTTTCAGACTTACAAAGTCACTCAGACTCAATACTCCTACTCATTGAACTCCTAATGATCGAAATGAAGAGGGAGTCCTTTATTTATAACTCTCAAAGCTAATAACCAATTAAGAGAAACTGAAATATGTGAGTCAAAAGTATACATACTATCCTAATTCGGGGCATGTGCAAAGATCACATGTTATCTCAACTCTTAGTGGTCCGATGAAATATGGGGACCCAATAAGACTTATGACTAGACTAGACTTGAAAAAGTAAAAAGTGGGGCTAGGAATCCCATGATGCAGAATATAAAATAACAAAGTACACAGTGGAGCTTTGCGGCCATGATGCAGAATGAAATTACAATGAATTTCTTTGTCGGTCATATATTTGAATTGTCCACTACTACTTTTGGCCACAACATCATTCATCCATCTCATCATCATCAATTGTATTAGTGACAGGATAAACATATTCACTAAATCTTATATAGACATTAAACCCTACCATGTGAGAGCATGGATCACACCAAAACACACCATCACACATTTTTATAACAAGAACGATTAAGGAGCATTTATATTAAAAAGAGAAGCACAAAGTTACATATGTAGGACCATGGACTGAATACATAGGGATTATGATACCATAACATCCTGTTCTTCAGTTACAAAATGTAGCTTATCTCTGAAGAGTCCAAGTCTGTGATGACTATATGCTCTTACAAATTTCCCAAGGATGAGAATACAAAAACTAATCATATCAAAAGTTAGTTTGCAGCTGTCCTGAATTCCATGTGTAGCATAGAGTTTGTTTTCTTCTGAATCTGAAAAAATATGCTCCTGAATCAAGGAACCCAACAACGGTCAGGATTTTTCCCATTGCAAACACTGTAACCAAAGTCTAGCTACACTGCCTTGTTTGCCATTTGCTCTGCAAAGTGATTGTTTGTTCGTAGGATGTGGAGGAAGTTGACAACATTGAATTCACTGACTATATTATTGAAAATATGGTGCATCTTTGTAGAGAGAGTTTTATAATTCTTGATGAGATTTCAAGCATCTCTAATGACCAAAAGAGAGTCTCCAAAAACCACTAGATCTTTGATTCCAAGAGTGTTCACAATTTCCAACCCTTGATTAATGCAAGCCATTCCACATAGTTGTTTGATTTTTTCCATAATCCCCAAGCATAATCTTTTTGGCTATTCCCCCAGGGTAAAAAATGACCTCTCCCACACCTGCCAACCCAGGGTTTCCTTTAGAGGTGCCATCGAAGAATAGGGAATGTCAGTACAACATTTTCCACCATTTGCGAATTAGGTTTTTTTGAATAAGGGCCTCCTAGAATTGGATTCGAAGGGCATACAAGATCACGAATCCAATTTTTTTCCTTAAAAGTTAAAGGTTCAAGATGTAAGTGTCTTAAACCTTTGGAGAGAATGGCTTCTTAAACACACCATCAAACTTAGAATACACTTGTAGATTAAAATAATCTTTTGTTTCTAGAATTCCTAGATACCTTCCTTGAGAGACTTTAATAGATTTTATGTATCTAAAATTCCTTGGTGAACTAATTGTTTTGAGTTGATGGTCATTAACAATCAACCAAAATTTAAACCAAATATTTTTTTTGGTTCACAATCACCATATCTGCAAATAATTGATGATTAAAATTGCTACTTTTGTGTATCCAATTTTCTCTTGGGTATAATTTTTCAAGAAAAACTTTTGTCAATCATGCCCAAGCATGTTGGAGCATCGTCTGGGGTTCTACACAAATTATTACATTTGTTTTCTCTCAGACTAATTGCAGGATAAGACAATATGAATCCCATGTCATGGTTCTTGAACCTAAGTCACAATAGCGGCATCCTTCACAAAAAATCAACATAGATACCATAATGTCCTCTAGATAATTGTTCTTGTGCATGTTCCAATCCAAATAATTCATTTCTTTCGCATGTTTCTAAAATTTCAATGTGAAGTGGTGAACTTTTGATTGCAAAAATGAGTGTTTCCTTCATTGAATTTTCAACATCTTCTCTCATAACCCAATTTGCTAGTTCTTTGTAGCGTTGTTCAAGAGATTCTAAAAGGGTCTTCTTTGGCATTGGAAAACTTTCTCCTTTTGAAAGGGTGCTTCTTTTGAAAAACATTACCAAAGTTAATTGTTCACATTCTTTTTTTTTGTTTTCAATTGGTTGTGCCTTTTCGTAAAGTTTGGAACTACATCCTAAATATGCCAAAAACATTCCTAATTCTAGGGATTTTGGGATTTCTTTTCCCCTTGTCAATATATTTACAAGGAAATTCAAATAACCAAGTTTATATTCAATGTCAAAATCAAAACTTTCTAATCACATTTCCCATTTGTGAATCCTAGTGTGACTTTATGTGGGGAACTTCTCTCATTCAAGAATTCCCGGGAGAATGTTAAGATCCATCTTGAGTAAAAAATTGTTGGGTTTTAGATACAATTTGAAATTCTATATCACTTTTTGGATATCAGGGAGCTCTTTATGGATGGAAGGATAGTTGAGCTCTACACCATGGAACGATCCTGAAGTGAAGGCACAAATCTCTTCTTCTCCTTTAATTTTCTCTAGGAGTACTCCTCCTCGTGCATCATTGGATGCATCTGTTTCAATTACATAATTGCCTTGTTCTATTGGGAGCTGTGACAATGGAGTGATATCTTTAACCTTTTCTATGATGAATTAAACTACTTCAATAATTTGTTTGGACCAATCAGGAGTGGATTTTTCGAACCTATGTTGCAAGATACAAATATCATCTGCCTTACCTTTATAAAAAGGATTTACATAGTTAATACATACTAAAAATATTTGCAATTGAATTTCATCCAAAAAAGTGACAAATTTTTTTAAGATATGGTCTTGAAGAATGACCTGGATTTTGCAAGTTTAAAACTAATAAATTGTAATTTTTCCTTACCAATATCAATATTAAATGTGGAGAGTACTAGACTATGCTGATATACTAGTTGAAAGAAATGTTGAAGGTGCTTGATATGTTATGGGATGTTCTTGGAGCAGGACAAATTATCATATATATAGATGAGAAACTAAGGATAATACCTGAAGATATGTTCCATCCTCTTTTGAAACTTGCCAGAAGCATTCTTGAGGCCAAGCGACATCACCTTCAATTGGTAGTGGTCATGTGGTACTACAAATGTTGTTTTATGCATCTATTATGGGATGATTCCTATCTAGTAGGATGCATATTTTAGGTTTATTTTGTTGAATATAGTTTTTTTCACTAACTCTTTGTATCAATTATGCTTTGTTGGGTAGGGGACACCTGATTGGATGCAATGTTTTATTCAGTGGCTTGTAATTCATTACAAGTTTGGGATTTCCTCTTTTTTCTATGAATATTCTTTTACATAAAATCCTCGACATCATGCCCATGAAATTTTAAAGGGTTCAATTAAAGTTTTATCCAACAAATCTTTTATCTCTCCTTGGAAGGTATTTATTTCATATGGACCCATTAAGGTCATTGATGCCTTTTGTAGTGATTCCTACATCAAAGGATTGCATGGAATAGATATATAATATTGTTCTCTATGCGAGAAGGAATTAGGGGCTTCTAAAGGACAGTCTTTGATCAATTTCTCCTTAATAGGAGAAAGCCTCTATTCTGCATGCAATCCAACATAACAAATACTTATTTCCATTTTATTCAATTATGTGACCCTAACTCTCTTTTATTCTTTTATTTCTTTCTTATTCTTCTCTACTTTTATGATTTTACACTTTCCTTTTGTTAGCAAAAGAACTTCAATGTTGTTTTCATTTATCTAGTAGCCAATCTTCTTTTCTTCTTTATTGATTGTTATTGAGATTACTTATTTTTTTGTAAGAAAGAAAATTATATTACTATAGAAAAATGAGATACATGGCTCTCAAAATAATTGGCCTCACATGATTACGTATTGCATGACAAACAGGCATTCAACCCATAATCTCCTAAAACAACAAATCCATCCCTTATCAACAACACTGAGTCCATTCCTTTTCCCCATTACATATTCGATCAAAAATCCCAACCAACTCATAATATTCCTATTGCCGACAGACTACCTAATAAATTATAAGGATAAAATGAACCTAGAAACACATACATGAAAACAAAAATAGATAAAAGAACCAGCTAAAAACCATCAATGCTCCTTGGCCATGGATTTTCCAGAAGAAGACGTGGTATGATGCAGGATCCCAGAGCGAGTGCACGGACCCCCATCAACTTTATAGAAATATTAGAGCTTCTCAAACCAGACACCAAATTTCGAGTGCTTCATCTAGGAGTCAAAGGACCTGCACCAGAATTAACACTAGGAGGGGGATAGAACTTGAGGCCCAATTTATTAGAAATGAGGTCAATTTTTTTATGCATTAACCGACTATTGTGCTTATGCTCCTTCCATGTATTGACAAGTTTTGTTTCCCTCGCTGCTTTGTTCTCCCTTTTCATAAGCACATGCAACATCAAACCCTTCATAACCCAATAGGTGAAAATAATGCGGTTGTAAGCAAAAAACTATCCCGCGGTTGATCGTGGGTCAAGTACCCACTCTTCCACTTCCTCCCTAATGTCTTCCATATTAATGGAATTAACCTACTCCCATTGATATTTCGCAACCCTCTTGGTCTCCTCTCTGATAATGGGGAGAACTATTTCCTTAAAGAAATACACCACCTAAATGGAATTATTCTTCTCAAAGGTAACCTTCACAACTTTACCCTTCCCCTCTCTCTTCTCAGCCTCTTATACTTCCTCCCCTTGAGCGCCATGACTACTCACCTAGGGGAAATCTCTCTTCCACACAGAGGGTTTTTTGGTTAAAAATTCACACTAGCTCAAAAAGGATAGCTCTGATAAGAAACTTACAAGTGAACCCATAGTTTCTTTCCATATTTATAGCACTCCATTCCATCCACATCTGAATATATTCCATCATTAAAATGCACCACATCTCCGATCGTGGGACAATAGCTATAGATCCACCATCTTTTTGTATTAGATTATCATACCTCGTCCTTAGTTTGAGGACCTTGCCATAACCTCTCCTCATCATGATCAGTGGGGGTACTTAATTGTTCTCTCAGATGGATGTTAAATTGGTTAGTACAACCACTATTCATAGGAGGAGGTTCGTGATTACTCCATCTGGCCATAGTATCGACCCAATGAGTCCTTATAGAAAAAATATCATCACCATGCCTCACTTCCTTCCTCTTTTAACACACAAGTCGAGTGTCCTGAGCTGCTAGATGAGCAAATTGATTATCCCAATCATAAGAACCAAATCATGATAGCTGACCCTACATGGTTCTACCTTTTTTATTTCCCCCCACATTGGCCAGGTAATTTTCCACCTTGTTCCCATCACATTTGACATTGACAAATCCCATGTATGGGGCTCATTTAGCCAAGATGCTAGCTTTTCCACCCTGTAAGTCTAACGCTAATTGTTTTCCACATTGTCAACCTTTTTACCATTCTACATCTTTTTTTCCATTTGGATGATGATGCTCAAATCGCCCTCAAGAATCGTCGACTCCCAACCATTGTTAGCCACCAATCGAAGACAATACAAAAGGCCTTCCACGTCTATCGCATTGTTCGTTTCATGGAAAATGAAACCATCGTAAACCCACATAATGCGATCTTATGAATTTATTACCACTCCTCAATATCCTAAAGATCATGGGTTTCCCTTGGACACCCCATAAAAATTCAACTTGAAATGTCCATCTAGTAGAGGAGACCAGAAAAAAGGGATGTTCAAAGGGAATTTTTTGGGTTTGAACCAAACCCAACCTTGAGTTGAATTGTTTATACCCCACCTAACAAGAATTTTTTTTCTCACAGTATCCCTATCCTAGTCCTTTTCGTCCCACTTTGTAATATTGATCATTTCTTGGATATGGGTTTCCACTCTACTCCAAACCTATTGGAACGTTCTCTTTTTGTCCTGGAAAATCCTGCTGTTCCTCTCCTTCCATACTTACCACATAAGGAAACCCAGGAACATAAGCCATATGTTGACAATGACGAGGTTCTAAAAATATTTAATGTACCACTCTTTGAAGTTTATTAGGATTTCAATGCGCATGCATATAACAAATTACAAGAGAAACAAAATAGACAAGCAACCATTAAAGATAGACACACAATGTTTACATGGAGAACCCAAAACTGGGAAAAACTACCATAATAGATATATTATCTCCCTTGACCTAAACCGTCCAAGCCGAGCAAAGTGAGCTAGACACCACTCACCTCTAGGCCACTTTACAATGGATCCTCCTCAATCCTTATAAAGAATTACTTACATGCAATACCATGGGCCGTCAAATATCATGGAACACCAAATACCATGGAAAAATACCATTGGCCACCAAATACTATGGGCCCCAAAAAATGTTCTAGAACTAAACCAACTTTGACTCATTACCAATTCAAGGTTAACCTTAACAATCGCCCCTTTAAACTTGACTTGGAGTAAACACCACTCCCCTCAAAGTTTTACCGAGGAATCTCACATACAACCCCTATCACCTAGGTCTATCACCTAACTTTACTGGTGAGTTACTGGGAATATGCATTCCTTACCAGGTCTTACATCCATATGTTCTTTTACATGCAAAATGCTCCATTAAATTGTTTTCATGTGTCTTCATGGTGACTGCACCATCACCATCCATTGCTTCATCCTCTCACTTTTCCATGCTCCCTTTCTTGCTCGTTTTCTGCCATGCTCATTTTTTACTTGCATCCAACCTTGTCATTGATGTCCATATAAAAATAATCCATCTACTAGATTACATGGGTCCTCAACTGTTATAACCACCAGTTCTCTAGGAATTCTCTTCAAATACATGGTTCATCAATATTGGTCCCACAACTAAGATTAACCCATCTCACATTCCTCCCGCAATTGAAGGATCAACCTCTCCAATCTACATCAATTTAGGATATGAGTACACCTACCACCCTCGTACCTACCTAGTGGTTCATTCCACACTTAATGCAACATCCCTTCTCTATGCATACGAGGGATACCTTGTGCTTCTAGCACCCAAGGAAATTACATTCTAACCAAGAACCCAAAAATACTGCTAGGGTGTCAGGTGCTACTAAACATGCACCCCATAATAATTCAAAAAACTAGGTACAACACAATGAGCACAACTTATAATAAATTTCCAATCTATGGATCTGATACCACTTATTAGGATTTCAATGAGCATACGTATAATAAATTGCAAGAGAAACAAAATAGACAAGAAACCATTAAATATAGACACACAATCTTTACGTGGAAAACCCAAAACTAGGAAAAACCACCATAATAGATCTATTATCTCCCTTGACCTAAATTGGCCAATCTAGGCCAAGTGAGCTAGACACCACTCACCTCTAGGCCACTTTACAATGGGCCCTCCTCAAGCCTTATAAAGACTTCCTTACATGCAATACCTTGGGACAATACCATTGGCCACCAAATGCCATGGTCCCAAAAACATGTGCTAAACCTAAACCACCTTTGACTCATTCTCAAGTCAAGGTTAATCCTAACAAAGGTTTGACCTGGTTTTCCCCTCACACGGTTTGATCTTTAGAATAACTCAGCTCCTATTTCCCATAGTGCAGAGGCAAAAGGGAAAGAATACAGTAGGTGTTTCATGGTCTCCTTCTCACAAATACACAAGGGGAATTGGAATGGGCCACACACTCCGCATTTTTTCAAATTTTCCCCACTTAATATTTGTCTATAGGTTACAAGCCACATAAATGTGGCCACCTTCAACCAAATATTAAAATTCCATACCTTCTTCCATATTTCTTCAACTTGGGAACCTTCATGGTTTATCCAGAGTTCATAGGATTCCTTGGTGTTGAATGTCCCTCTCGTCAAATAACCCCACATAAGTTTATCAGGTACCCGTTGTATCTGAATGTCTGTCCTAGAGATCCTCTTGAATTTTAGGTATCTCTTCCACTGATAATATCTAGCTCCACCAATCTACAGGTTTCCATTCATGATAATCCTCATTATTCCTCTCCTCTCCCCCAAAATGGAAAACCTTTATCATCCCCATATCCCTTGCTTGGTCCTAACATAAAACCGAATTAAATGAGACGATATATTGGGAATTTGTTGCCACGAGTCATCCCAAAAATTAGCATATTCCCCATCTCTAATATCCACAAAACTATGATCATGTATGATGCTTCTGCTTTCTAAATCCATCCTCCATATATGAGATCCTTGTTTGTCCTCATTAAACCACAAGAGCTCCCTTTTTTCCTTTCTCCCTCATATTTAATATGCAATTTTTTTTCCCATGAATCCTCTTTATGGGTGACCCAGTTCCACCAAAATTTGGCCCCAAACACTTTGTTATTCTTCTTTGGGTCTCGAAATCCCAACTCTCCTTGAAATTTTGGTCTGCATACCTTCTCCCATCTAACTAGAGCCCATTGATTCTTATCATGGCTGCTACCCCATAGGAATTGGTGGTGTATATTCCTTATTTCCTTGAGGATGAACTTTGGAGCCACTGTAACGTCCTTGACCCTCCGACCGGTGAAGATGACGCTACCGATGTTGCTATCAATCCAGGAAACTAGCCCCATGACCATACACATAAAAATTGAAATTCTTTGAACTAAAACATGCATACATTATTACCATACAACGGAAGCAAAACCATACATTCAAGCATTTAGCATGTTCATAATTTTCATTAAACAACAAATACAACTGCAGACGTGAAATAGACAAGAATACTTATCTTATGAGGAAGCTCGTCCCGCAACCACCTATGTCGCTGCAACGTTCGACCTAACCATAGGCCAGTGTGCTCCTTAATCTCTCAGCAACACTGCCACCCCCGAGTTGGGCATGATTCCCCAAGGAATAAGGAACTAAGCAGGCTCACACATAGCTAAAGATATGTCAAGACTCAGTCAAGCCAACAAAGTTGGGTTTATCAGACCAAGAGTATACCACCAGACATAACCAAGCCAACGAGTTGGATTTATCAGGTTATCAGGAAATGGAAGCACTGTATACTAAGCTAGTGGGATCACTGAAGAGCTAAGGATGCCTGCACCAGAACTAGCTTCACTCCTAAGACATCCACACACACCCAACACAAGGAATCATTCCTTTCTCTGCTGCACAGTCCCTCAGGACATGAATTCCCTTCCAGTGCTATTCAGGGGGTGTAGATAAGAGAGCCAACCCTCTAGCTCTATCTATAAGGCTCCTGTAAACACTAGGTTTTTCAAGAAGACTCCTTTCCACTCTGACACAGTCCAAAGACCAACCCACTTTGCACACACAACAAAATGACCAGCCCTGGGATTGAAACGAGAACACCACAGACCAAAACCATAATGAAAAGAATGGTTAATACACACCTCTGATTGAGCAATTTGATTCCTGAGTCATTCTTTGCCCTATCGTGGCCAAAATGACTCAACAATAACCCACAACAACCCAAATTTCATGGGGAAACCAACAAGGATTTCTCAGGTGCGTGAGGAAGGAAATGTAACCAACGTGAAGATGAATTCACATGCCTAGACCCACAACGTGAAGAAAGTTGCACTCATTGAAATCGGGAGAGGAAGAATGATCCATTCGTGGTATGCATGCGTGAGGACTGAGTGACCGCGTGAGGAAAACCCCAAACTTGCGCATGAGGAGAAAACATCCAGGAGCCCAAATCGTGAATGAGATATACCCACAACAAAAATGTGAAGGTGAATCCACTCCCCCCAGTTCCTTGTGTGAGGAGAGAAATGAAGAAATAATGGGGTTGTCCCCTCTTCCTTTCCATGTGAGGGTGAATGAGCGCCCTGGTGGAGTGTGCATGTGGGAAAGGACTAACAGTCCTTCCACACACCACTTTCAATGTAGTAACTGCACCCAACTAACATCAGAGGAGTTAATTTGGTAGTTGAATGAGACAAGGAAAGGTGAGTAAGACAAAAGAGGTAGGTGACAACTAAATGGGTTTATCAATTGACACTTGGATTTTCCCCAATGGCTCCAAAGGTTAATTATTTCCCCCTTCTTATCCTTAGGAAAACCATGCCCTTTTCATTATGGTTGCATTGACATATTTGGTTGTGGGTATTTTTAATTAAAATGCATATTTACATGATGCAAAAATTATAATGTGCCGGCTAGCACGAATATACCATCGACAATGATGTTAATCACCGGAACATAAAATGTTAAATCAATGGTAGGAATTTTTCCATTAGCTCCACACCATGATTAATTACAATAATACATCATATACATTTTTAATGAAAATGGGGTCAAAACTGGGGTGTTACAGCCACCATGGAAGAGAACAAATAAATGGACATTTCTTGAAGCACAACTTTAACCAAAATTACTCTACTAGGCAGGTTAAGCAGGTTGTAAGCTCGGTTTTCCAGCTTCATTCTCATACAATCCAGTAGATCAACCCATGAGATTTTCCAAATAACTCCTTCTGCCAAAGGAGCACCTAAATATTTAAATGAAAGGGAGCTCTCCTGAAACCTTAGAATGTGAGTGATGTTCCTTTGAGTAATCCTAGGAGTTTTGAGGAGAAAAACCTAGGATTTCTCATTATTAATTTCCATTCCAGAGACTTTTGAAAATATAGTTAGACCTTACTTGAAAGCCTTTCTTCTTGAACATATGAGTGACCCATCATCATCATATCATATACAAATTGATGATGAGTTTGTTTATCTTCCCCAATACGAAGACTCATCCCTTTGATTTCCTCACTTTCCATCATATTCTTAATCACCCGACCTTGAACTTCAGCCATTAGAAAAAACATGAATGGGGTCCCGTTGCCTGATTCCTCGAGATGGACTGAAAGTCTTAGTGGGGGAACAATTGAGAAGGATTGAGAAGACCTTTGTGGAAGACATGTTCACTACCCATTCTATCCATCTATGGTTAAAACCATAGGATTTTAACATTTATCTCATGAACTACCATCTTATCTTATCACAATATTTTGATATATACAACTTGAGTAGAATTCTAGGTTTCTTAGTGACCTTTAGAGAGTGAATAAATTCATGAACTAGAACAAATCCATCCAAAACTTGAAGCCCCTCCACAAAGCCCGATTGTTGCAGAGCCACTAGATTAGGGAGGATAAGATTGAGCCTATTCACAATAACTCTGGTGACAATATTATAGATAACATTACATAAGGATGTAGGCCTAAACTTACATAGAGAATAAGAACCCTCTAATTTATGGACGAGGGTAAGAAATGTAGAATTGAAGGCCTGAATCACTCCTTTCTCTTGTCATAAATCCTCCACAATATTCCATACATCCATCTTGATGAGGTCCCAAAATGATGAAAGAAATTAGTCGTAAATCTATTGAAACCAGGAGCTTTACCATCCTCCATCTGATGCACACTTTCCTCTACTTCTTGCAGCTTCACAGATTTCATTTAGAGGTCATTCTGGACAGGGGTAACAAGAGTAGGGATACGCCGAGTGATTTTTTCTATGTTCTTTGACCTATCTCTCATGTATTCCTTAATGATTGTACCAAAGTAGTAGACCGGTTATTCTTACATCTCCTCCCTTGTTTGCACATACTTCCCTGTCTCTTTGTAATAGCCCTACTTGAATTTTTTGGAGAAATGTACGATTTGGGAAAATTTGGGCTTAACTAGTCATGACTCTAGGCGGTTACAACCAAGGTAATTTTTAGGGGAGAAATTTCGCCAATTGGCTATTTTTGGGTTTTTTTCAAAAAATAAATTCACTATTTGGTCACTTTTAGTGTGTCTAATATCGCCTATATTTACATAAAATATGTTTTTTATCATAATATTTGCCAAAATTTACACATTTCAGTGTTAATTTTTTGTTTCATATTTAATAGTCTCCTACCTATCTATAAACATGTTTTTTTCAATCCAAAACAATTGCCTAGAATACTATACTTAAGTATAATATTAGAATCCTTAAAAAATACCTTGGAACTTCCAACTGACACCAACTGGTACCAAATTTGAAATTCAATGGTATGGTGAGTATTAGTACATCCCAATATGACATATGAACACTTTTGGTCTGAATTTAAGCCTATTCAACTTGATTTGGGGCTAATGAGAGAAAGTGTAAATTTCCTAGGAAAATGAGATCAAATTCCCCCCACGAATGGAGGTCAAAGTGGCTTCCCAACTCAAGTAAGAACCTCCCAAATTTAAAAACAGAGTATGGGGATGAATATAATACATAAAGTGATGTCATTACTCATGATTATTATCTCTTCAAAATTATTATAATGCGCAACATTCATATGACAACTTTCAAGTAAATTGCTTAAGTGAGAATGGCATTACTAGCTCGATTTTGACACATGAAAAGTAGATTGAATTGTTTAGATAATGTCATGACATATAGAGACCATATATAGAATAAATTTTTTTGTCCCATAATAATTAAACATTATATAAATTCCTTCATACATATCTGATATACAACTCTTTCAAAATGGAATCCAAATACATGAAACTAGTGGTTTAATAACATGGAAATGCAAGCTTTTCACATATAGATTACTTATATTTTGAGTTACAGAGTATATGGACGTAAGAGTATATATCCATACATCATGTACCCAATATTTGGCATCAAATAGATGTTGAAATATTGTAACTTCGAAGAATATTCTATATGTATCTTTTGTGGTCCCCGATGGTCCTATCGAGAGAACCACTTGTATTATCTTCTACCCCAATGCTTCTAATCGGAAGAACTAATAAGAGTCATGAGGTTGTCCCCTCTAATTGTAAAGGTGGGTCATTAGCAACCCAATGTGGTTACTTGAGCCTACATGTGTAACTCGAGCTTACATGATTAACTCGAGCCTACATGTCAGATGAGTTAATTGAAGTGAACGGATGAATATAAATAGAGGTGTAGCTCTCCTCATTTGAGCACACACTCTCACTTGTGTAGCGCATTAGTGGAGAAGAGAAGTAGCTGGAGAAGGAGGAGGATCAGGATTTGATCTCCTTGTTGGTTTTATCTTTTATCTTTTATCTTTTATCTTTTTGGGGCATCTATATTGAGGAAGCTTTTACTGGGTTTTTCCCTTTAGGGTTTTCCCAGGATAAATCTTTGTGTTCCTTTTGTATGGTTGTGCTTGTCTATCTTTCAATGATCATGTTTATATGATTTTGTTATGAAAATGAAATGAAGTACTGATGTCTTAGCTAAGCATATGAAAATTTAAAATGGTATTAGAGCCACCTTGAAAGAAGACATTGTGCAGCTAAAGCATCTATGGATTCTTATTTTTTTGGGTCTCTATACATGATCGATCAGCAAAATAAGGCTAGACTGACTCTCCATTAAAGGGTGCATCTTTCTGTCGAAGCAGAATTCGATTCCGAGCATTTTCAGTTTTGGTGCGGAAAATTAGGGCTTTCTACAGAAGAAGAATTTTTGAGTGAGCCCAGGATAGGATTTTTATTCTCATCAAAATTGAAGTTTAGAGACCTGGATCAAGAAATTTGGTTGGATGAAACTCTGGGAAAGTCAAACCCTAGTTTGACCCCGATCTAGAAAAACCCTAAATACTAAGACTGCTAAGTTTTCGTACATTCGCTATATATTGAGATTGGCGAAGGATAAAGAGTTAAAAATTGCATAGGTCGAAGATAAAATCCTGATTTACACTGTGTCCAAAATTCAGTCTCTTATTCGCTATATTCTAGGAGATATGATCCCTCCAAGTTAGTGTTCCAGCCTCTTCCAGGACACCTGGGGATAATTGCTGTAGCATGGGCTACAAAGGTCCAAATGGAATTCCTAAAGATGTTATAGAAATAGCATGGCCTTTAATTTCTTTGATCCAAATTTCAGAACCTGAAGATGAACCAG
The DNA here is from genome assembly GCA_001517045.1 of Pseudotsuga menziesii. Lineage (NCBI taxonomy): Eukaryota > Viridiplantae > Streptophyta > Pinopsida > Pinales > Pinaceae > Pseudotsuga > Pseudotsuga menziesii. Next base: position 40,000 of record LPNX010257236.1, on the reverse strand, counting down.
TGACACGTGGCATGCCGTACAACTGCACTATTCTGAACAGTCCTGTAACAGGTCACCTTGGGAAAATGATCATAAATTAAAATTGCTGAAACCAATTCTGATGAAACTTGTGTTGTTGGATCAGGGACATGTGAGGTTACCTCAGTGTGAAATTTTAGACACATAGGAGCATTAATTTTGGAGATATCATAGAAACAGTAATAGACATTTCTGCAGAAGAAATTGGAAAACTAGGGCTTCCTGTTTCGGGAGCTTCCCTCCACTGTTTTCAGAAAAGGAGTACATTGGACAGCTCCATTTGAAGAGATCTATATTTATATCCAATCATATTTTAAAGATTCCAAGTTTTGAAAATTAGGGTTTCTTTGACAAATCCTAGATCAGCCAGCTCCGGAAGCAGGACAGACACCTCAAATCGGTAAGATCTAATCTTTTGCTATTTCCATTTGAGGTTCTCATTTCAAAATGATATATCACATCAGCTTGATGATAAGCTTGGTGAAGTTGAAAACTTCCAAGCATGGAAGTATTTGATCTCTCTGAAGAAAATGAATTGGACACCTACATGAGTAGAGAGGTTCCAGTTCTAGAGGGAGATGAGCCTCAAAGACTTACACAAGAAGAACTTGATCAAGGCCAAGAAGATCATTGTTGATTCAATCACAGATCAACTTATACCACAAGTGTCTTCCCTAAAGACACCGAAGATGTTTGATTCCTTGATGAAACTATTTAAATATAAGAACTTAAATCAGAATATGGCTTTGAGAATACAGTTGAAGAATGTGAAGATCCAGAATGCAGAACAACTTGAAGCGGTAGAAGAAGAAGTATGCAGAAGTGGTGATAGCCACCTTGAATGGCCTCCCAGGATCATGGGATTCATTCATGTGAAAAATGTATGCTAGAAGTAAGTGATTACTTTTAGCTCAACTAATAAGAAGAGAAGAAGAAGATGGGAGCAATTGAAGATCAATCTCTCACCATTCAAAGAAGATCCCTCAAGCAATGAGGAATATGAAAAACTCAATTCTTGAAGAACCTCTTATTCATCTTATCATTTGGATAAGAAATGACGATTTCATGAATGAAGAAGATGATAAAGTAGAATGATCAAGATGGAGTCTACCCACAAAACAAATAAAATATAAGTATTCAATTGTCATTTCATGATATTGTTTTGTTATGCATTTGATTGTATTCAGTTGATGTGTTATGCATGATAGATTGTTTACATTAATACTACTAATATGCATGTGATGGGTAAGTAGCTCATGGTGCTATACAAATCTCCAGTGCTACTTATCAAACCTCTTTTCTGACATATTGGATTAGTGCACAATCTCAATGATGTCATGGAAAGGTCCTATACAACCTCCTACAAGAAAAGAAGGATGAGACTTGTTCCGAAGAAAAAGTGATGACAATTCAATAAACATGAATCTAAAGCTCCTAGGGTCAAAGACACCATGACAGAAGAAAGAGCTTCAGAGAGCGGTAGATCCACCTCAAAGGATGAAGGCCACCATGGGTATGAGAGATAACTCAATATGAAGAAAAGAATGCTATAAAAGAAACTATGATCAAATAATAAAAATTGATCATGGGGAATGATGTATACGATATGATTTTGAGACATAAAGGGAAGTACATATTATCCTCCATATGGATCTACAAGAACAAGTGTACAAAGAAAGGTTCGTGATTTGCCTCAGAAAGAATAGACTATGACATGACATACTCTATTGACCAGTATATATCAAGCATAGAACCACCTGTATAGAATGAAGAAGGAAGATAATACTCCACTTCAGGGGGAGTGACTATAGAAGATATCTGAGTTCAACACGGTATGACATGATGGACAACTTCTTGATGGATCGAGACTTTACCAAGAGTAAAGTGGGTTCCAACCTTCAAAGTTGAATGCAAAAGACTAGGATATGTTGATGATCTGACAAGACGAACTCATGGAAGATGTTATGATGAAAGAACACTAGAATGATGTATGGGATATAGTTCCCAAACCAGAAGGAAAGAGTATTGTATCCTCCAAATATACAAAATAGAGCATGCAGCTGACGGAAGTATCGAGAAGTATAAAGCAAGATTTGTGGCCAGAGGTTTCTTTCAGAAAAAGGGAATTAATTCTAAAGAGACACTTACTCCAAGAAGTAAGGTACACTTCCTTCAGAACTATCATGGTAGTTTCTTCCATGGTCAAGTAAAGACAAGCCTTCCTTAATGGTATGATTGAGAAAGATTTTTACATCGAATAGTCATGAGGATTTGAAGTTGAAGCCAGATGGAATCATGTATGCAAGTTGAAGAAGGCCCTCTATGGACTGAAGCAAGCTCCCAGAGCTTGGTATGGAAGAATAGATAGTTTCTTGTCGAGCATGGGATTTACTAAGAATAAAGATGATCCTAACCTTTATCTGAAGGTTGTAGAAGATGAACTTGTCATCCTGTTATTATATGTGGATGACTTATCCTTGACAGGAAATGAGAAACAGATAATGGAAAGCAAGAAGAAACTAGCAGAAGAATTTGAGATGAAAGACCTTGGGTTAATGCATTATTTAATAGGTCTGGAAGTATGGCAAAGTTCAGAAGAAATATTTCTCAACCAGGGAAAGTATGCAGTAGAGATATTGAAGAGATTCAATATGTCGGAATGCAAATTCATGGCCACACCCATGGACTCCAACCTAAAGCTGTTAGATGATGACTCATCAGAGTTAGTGGATATGAATCATTACAGATAGATCATTGGGTCATTGATGTACTTAAAAAATACCAGATCAGACATTTGTTTTGCTGTGAACACCTTAAGTCAATATCTTGTTCAACCAAGACGGGTTCACCTAGTAACTGCAAAGCATGTGATGAGATATCTGAACGGGACTATAGACTTTGGTTTATATTATGATGGTAGCCATGAGTATAGATTGTATGGCTACACAGATGCAGATTGGGCTGAAAGTATCTTATATAGGAAAAGCACATTAGGTAGATGCTTTTGTTTGGGGTCTGCTATGAGTTCATGGTTTAGCAGGAAACAGTCCAGTGTTTCTCGTAGCATGGCTGAAGCAGAATACATAGCAGATTGCTCTACTAAGTTGTGAAGCCATATGGATTCGGAAGCTGATATCAAGTCTCTTTGAACTGAAGATGGATACTACATTGATTCTATGTGATAACGAGAGTTGTGATAACAGAGAAGCCTGTGTTCCGTCGTAACACATAGAAATCTGGTATTTCTACATTCAAGATAAAGATGCAGATGATGATGTTTCAGTATTTACATACTGTAGATACAGATGATGGTGATTCAGTATTTCTATATTGAATATAGATATGATGATGATTTTAGTATTCCTATACTGAAGATATAGATGATGTTTCAGTATTTACATACTGTAGATGCAGATGATGGTGACCTGATGATGCTTTCAGTACTCACATACTGGAGATACAGATGGTGATAGTTCAGTATTCACATACTGAAGATGTAGATGAAGATGGTTTAGATGATGATGCACTGACAAAGCCTCTGTCTCGGGTAAAGTTTGAACACTTTCGAGACAAGCTTGGTGTGGTTCAGAAAGACCTTCCTCGAAATGGGGAGTAGTGATGTTGCAGTGGGATTGTATCATCCCTGGAAAATTGCCCTAAAGTGACCTAGAGACCTCAATCTTCGAGAATGAAGAGGGATTGTATCATCCTAGGACATATGTCCAGAAGTGATACGGTGACTTTGGTCATCGAGAATGTGGTGGGATTGTATCATCCCTGGGCACTTGCCCAAAAGTGACCTAGAGACCTCGATATTTGAGAATGAAGAGGGATTGTATCATCCCGGGACATCTGTCCAAAAGTGATCCAGTGACCTCGGTCCCCGTGAATGTGGTGGGATTGCATCATCCTTGAACTTCGGTTCAAAATGTATCCGGAGGTCTCAGCCCCCATGAAAGTGGTAGGATTGCATCATCCATGAACTTCGGTTCAAAATGTATCCGGAGGTCGCGGACCCCGTGAAAGTGGTGGATTGCATCATCCCTGAACCTCAGTTCAAAATGTATCTGGAGGTCTCGGCCCCTGTGAAAGTGGTGGATTGCATAATCCCTGAACCTCGGTTCAAAATGTATCCAGAGATCTCGGTCCCTATGAATGTGGTAGGATTGTATCATCCTTGAACTTCAGTTCATAACAGATCCGGTGACTTCGGTACTTGAGAACATGTGTTGATCCCGTAATTCCTAGAGGAAGGATTGTCTGAGTTCCACATCTATGTTGATCCCGTAATTCCGAAAGGAAGGATCGTTAGTAACTCCATAAAGACCTAAATCCTGTAATTCTGAAGGAAGGATCATTGAATTGATCCCATAATTCCAATAGGAAGGATTGTCTGAGTTCCACAGATGTGTTGATCCCGTAATTCCAATAGGAAGGATTGTCTGAGTTCCACATCTGTGTTGATCCCGTAATTCCAAAAGGAAGGATCGTTAGTAACTCTGTAAAGACCTAAATCCCATAATTCCGAAAGGAAGGATCGTTAGTAACTCCATAAAGACTTAAATCCTGTAATTCTGAAAGGAAGGATCATTGGTAACTCCGTAAATACCTAAATCCTGTAATTCCGAAAGGAAGGATCATGTTGATGTTTTTATGATGATGATGATGTTTCTCATCGAAATATCAGATGTTGCTAATGATGATTATGTTCTCTGATCGAAAGATCAGAAGTTGCTGCTGCTGATGATGTTCTTTGATTGAAAGATTAGAATATGATGATGATGCTGTTGCTGACGATGATGATGTTCTCTGATCGAAAGATCAGAATATGATGATTATGGTGTTTCTCTGATCGAAAGATCAGAAGTTTTTGATGATGATGTTCTCTAATCGAAAGATCAGAATATGATGATGATGATGTTTTCTGATCAAAAGATCAGAAGTTGCTTATGATTATGATGTTGCTGCTGCTGATGATGTTTTCTAATAGAAAGATCATAATGCGATGATGATGATGATGATGTTTCTGATTGAAAGATCAGAATGTGATGATGATGAGATCCTGATGATGACGATGTCGTATTATCAAAGTATGATGATGATGACGTACTGATCGAAAGATCAGAATATGATGATGAGTTGATGTTAGAGTATGATGATGTTTGGTTGATGATGGTTCTGATCGAAAGATCAGAGGCTGATGATAATGATGAGTCTGATTGAAAGATCAGAGTATGATGATGATGTTGTTGCTGATCGAAAGGCCAAAGTGTTGAAGAAGATGTTGCTGACCTAAAATTCAAAGTGTTGAAGATGATGTTGCTAATCGAAAGGTCACAGTGCTGAAGATGTTGCTGATCGAAAGGTCAAAGTGCTGAAGATGTTGCTATTGATTGAAGATTTAAGATGATGCTAATTGAAGTGGTCAAAGTACTGATGATGCTGAAGACTAAATATTGAAGATGAAGGCTACATGATGTTGAAAAGATTCCAATGATTTATAGATGTATCACCCTGATGATGCTGATGATGTCCTCTATCTCTCTCCTACTATTGTTGTTGTTGATGTTGTTGTAGAATACCCTTCTCATTAAGGGGGAGTGTTGAAATATTGTAACTTCGAAGAATATTCTATATGTATCTTTTGTGGTCCTCGATGGTCCTATCGAGAGAACCAATTGTATTATATTGTACCCCGATGCTTCTAATCGGAAGAACTAATAAGAGTCATGAGGTTGTCCCCTCTAATTGTAAAGGTGGGTCATTAGCACCCCAGTGTGGTTACTTGAGCCTACATGTGTAACTCGAGCCTACATGATTAACTCGAGCCTACATTTCAGATGAGTTAATTGAAGTGAACGGATGGATATAAATAGATGTGTAGCTCTCCTCATTTGAGCACACACTCTCACTTGTGTAGTGCATTAGTGGAGAAGAGAAGTAGCTGGAGAAGGAGGAGGATCAGGCTTTGATCTCCTTGCTGGTTTTATATTTTATCTTTTATCTTTTTGGGGCATCTATATTGAGGAAGCTTTTGCTGGGTTTTTCCCTTTAGGGTTTTCCCAAGATAAATCTTTGTGTTCCTTTTGTATGGTTGTGCTTGTCTATCTTTCAGTGATCCTGTTTATATGATTTTGTTATGAAAATGAAATGAAGTACTGATGTCTTAGCTAAGCATATGAAAATTTAACAATAGACTCATCTAAGCGCAAGCACCACTCCAATAAGTGTGCCATCACATGGGAGTATCGGGAATGGTGAAGTAGGAATGAGAGAAGGGGGAGATAGATGATAAATCAAACTGTATGGATATTCAACATGCAAATAAAAAAACTTATTTGAGCTCCAATGAGAGGTATGAATTTACTCTCCACCAACCAACTTGGAAAAGAATCCAAATCCCTCGAAATTGGTTCGCAAGTAGGGAGAATGAACACTCACCATGCAATGGACAAACAAAAGCTATCCAAAATGCCAAAGGACAATTAAAAAATTATCAAAAGCTTCCCATTTTTAATTCCTCCTCTTTTAATAACCTCCTTGGTGTCATTTCCTTCCAATAAAATCGAATCAACTTCCCATTGGTTCATTAACTTGAATTAGTGTTAATCTACGTCATTACATTAACCCCAATGACACTTGTCTTGACTTTGCTTGATCTCCCTTCATCAAATTCGACTTGGAACCTTTCATGATGCTTCCTTGGGCCCCACACACACCTCATGTGCCAACTTGGGTCTATTTTTATCTCTTACATGTCATATATGTCATATAATATGTCATAGTTGTAAGAGAATATGTCATAAGTGTCATAAGGTGTCATAGAGTTATCATAACCATCATAATGACTGTCATAGTTGTCATAGAATCTTTTCATTTTCTAAATTTATCCTATGAATATTCATCGACCACCTTGGAAGTAACTCCTTCCTCCAAATTCGAATTTGAGGATGATGCCATGTGTAAACAAGGAATATTCCCTCATGTGGACCCCACACATCCAATTATGTGCCCCCATGGCCAAATAGGACCTATTTCCACTTCATTTTGGAGCATTTAATATTTATTCCATCATTTATTTTCCCATTTTCCACCTTCCACAAATATGATTTCAAATTTACATGTGAAACTATAGGACATGGGGCTAAATATCAATAGTTTGATTTTTCCACATAACCCTTAGGAATTGAATAAGACAACTTAACAGTTTATTTGAATTTTTTTTAGTTGGGAACATGACAGTCCTCCCCACCCAATATTGGTTGTCCTCAAGCAATTTCAAACCTGTACTTTGAACAAACTTATTTCCTTCCAAAACTTTGCTTCAAACCTTAGCTGCAAATTGAGTAGTGGCACTCATGTACTACAATTGTGTGTTTACAAAAGTAAATATATGCGGATCTTTGCATATTGATATATCCCATGACATCACCACTAACACCAACAGGATTATTCAAATCCATCAAAACAGAATTTTCACAAATAATCTTTACCTCCTTCATATTTGGAAACCTTTTCTAAATTTTCAACCATTTTTTGCTCACTGTATAATGCTTTGAAGTTGCAACTGAGTTTCCAAACTTTGAGTTTTCAATATTCCAAGAAAGTTTCAAATAGGAACCACCATGCTTTCTGCTGCACTAGTATTATTACAATCACCTTCTCAAGTGGTGACTCAATCACCCATACTGCTTGCTTCCCCCAAAATTGAAACCAAGCAACACCAGGAATATCCCAATGCTTGTATTGCATCCTTCCAAACATCATGAGTATAAAATATAGATCATCAAGGTACATGACAAAATCATAGAAATGTACATCAAGAAGGTACCTCTTCAAATAATCATGAAAGTGCTTGTACATCCAAGTAAGTAGATAATCATGTGGCCCATACACACAAACATCAAGTATTGTATCAAATATGCTCCAATGACATAGGCAAGGATCCCATGTCCTATACTGCTGCTCCAAAATAATGTAATATGCATCAAAATAATCAGCTATGTTTTCTTTCATCTAAGAAATGAATGAAGAACCTCCACCAAAATATAAACCAAATAAGGAGCAAAGAAAACAAGAACACTTCAAGTGGCTCAAAGAAGTCTCATGAATATACCCATGAATATGTATATCATCAATAAATAACAAGGGATGTTTCTTCCAATAATAATGTACTTCAATCATATACATATTCACCTAAGTGTTGGATAAATTTCCTCCAACGTCAAATGGACTAAGCAAGGAGCAAGGAAATCATGAGTCTTCAAGTGACTCAAGTGAACATCATAGGTGCATCCATGTAGATGTGTATCATGAAAACATAACAAAGGATACTCCTACAAATGTAAATAATATGGTTCTCTAGTCATTTCATCATCAAAAGGAGAGATAGGAATTTCACACTTCTCATGTGGCACCATAAAAAAAACCTTTCACCCATACTTCATTAGGATGAATGCTGCAAAATATGGAGGTGTAGGATGTAGGAGAAAGAACCAACTCACCCAAATGATCAGAAAGTGCAAAATTTTCATTATGTGAAGGATCCATAGGGGTAGGATTATGCATCTCCCTCAAAAGTGTGAAACTTTCCTCATATGTTGGTTCCAAGGTAGTGGAATCATGTACTTATTTCAAAAGTGTGTATGGCATTATCAAGAGGCAGCTCAAGTTCATCTTCCATCACAAAAAGTCATTGGATATCATCAAGATCATATTCAAACACATCAAGTACCTGCAATTTTCCATGTTTATCATGATCCATCATGTCATGAGAATCCTCCAAGCAATCTACCACATGACAATATGAAACATAGGAGGAAGAACAAGTATATTGCAACCTTTCAATAAGTTTCTCATTTTAAATCTTAAGCTTATGAATATCCTCATTAGTATTCAAGTATGTTTAATGTAACCATTCATTAATCTCAACCAAATTGTTTCTATAAAAAATAAAATACATGAAATTACATTTGATCATGCACATTGCTCTTTGAATTCTCTCCATGTCTTCAAGGAGGGATGACTCCTCTAATGAAGAAACTTTCCAACAAGAATTTGACACCAATGCTTGCTTGAGTGTCATGGATTTTTCTTCCAAGGTCCTCATATATATTCCTTTCACTCATATTCAAGGACCCTCCAATTAAGGATGGTTCATGGGAGCGAACCTCCTCTTCTTATTTCTTGTTGATTTGATCGAATTCTTGAAGTTCATGTGGTGATGGGGACTTTGGTCTTGGTTCTTCATTATCTTCCACAAGGTCTTCATCTTCATGATCATGAGAAATTTGGCTTGCAACAACATATTCAAAATTTATCTATATTTCACCAACATAGAGGTGTGAGTACTCATCAATAGGTACTCGTTCACAGTTCAAGCATCCATCAATAGATTTTCTTTGATTTGCACAAACCCCATCAGTAAGAATGTATTGTTGTATTTGCAATCACCTTGAGGTGATTTATGCTCCAATTCATGAGTCTCTACTTATTCCTTTAATGGTTTATCTTGGCTCTTTTCATCTTCTTTAGGCCGAAATTTATTCCACACCCTCACCATGTGGTCCACAGACTTGTTTATAATTTTCTCATCTATAGAGAAGGATATTTAACTGCTCTTTTCACAAGTAGGTTGATTTTTACTCCTTTTATGATCCTCCAAACTCATGCATTTCTGATTTTTCCTTAATAATTTCACATCTACACTATTAGGCCTACATCCAAACACCTAATAAACAAAGTCTTCAAACAGAATTATCTTATGTGCCTCTCCCATCAAAGTAAGATATGCTTGATATTGTTGGGGAAAAGTTTTACATGTTTCTCTCAAGCTTTCTAATTCATTCATAGGAGTATCTTGTGGTGGTTTTCCACATACATCTTCACAATACACAGGGTCATAAGAATAACCCTCATTCCTTATGAAATTGTAAGAAGTGTTGCAAAATGGAAACTCTTCCTCATACTATTCACATAATTCTTCATATTGATCATAATCATCTTCAGAGGAGTCATCATAGTAGTAAGACATGCATGATTTTTTTTTAAATGGATGGTATTAATGCATAGGTTCAATTACCATGCTATGATACCACTATAATAACACCTTAATTTTTTTTGAGAAAGGTACGATTTGGGCAAATTCGAGCTTAACTAGTCATGATTCTAGGGGGTTCCAAATGACACCAAATGGTTCCAAATTGGAGATGAAATGGTATGGAAAGTATTATTACATATAAATATGTCCTATGAACTCTTTGTGTATGAATTTAAGCATATTTAACTTGTTTTGGGGTGAGAGGAAGTGCAAATTTCTTAGGAAAATGAGGTCAAATTCCCCCAGCGGTGGAGGCCAAATTGGCTTCCCAACTCAAGTACGACCCTCCCAAATTTCAGAAAAGAGTATGGGTATGAATATAAGACATAAATGGATGTCATTAAACATGGTTATTATCTCTTCAAACTAATTTTAATGTGTGACATTCATATGACAACTTTCAGGGAAATTGTTTAAGGGAAAATGGCATTACTAGCTTGATTTTGACACATGAAAAGTAGATTGAATAGTTAAGATAATTCCATGACATATAGAGACGATATACATAATACAAATTGATATCCCAACGGAATTAAACATCATAGAAATTCCTTCATACAGAAATGATATACAACTCTTTCAAAATGGAATCCAAATACATGAAAACTAGTGTTTTAATCGCATGGAAATGCAAGATTTTCACATATGGATTAGTTATATTTAAAGTTACAGAGTATATGGACATAAAAATATATATACATACATCATATACCCAATATTTGGCATCAAATAGACTTATCCAAGTGCAATTACCACTCCAACAAGTGCACCATCACATGAGAGTATGGGGAATGGTGAAGTAGGAATGAGAGAAGGGAGAGATAGATGAGAAATAGAACTATATGGATATTCAACCTGAAACTAAAACAAATTCATTCAAATCCAATGACAGGTATGAATTTCCTCTCCATCAACCAATTTCAAAGGAATCCTACTCACTCAAAATTAGTTAACAAGCAGGGAGAGTGAACACTCACCATGCAATGGACAAGCAAAAGCTCTCCAAAATGACAAAAGTCAATTAAAAAATGATCAAAATCTACCCAATTTTGACTTAATACTCATTTAATAACCTCCTTGGCCTCATTTCCATCCAATAAAATTGAATTACCTTCCCATTGGTTCATTAACTTGAATTAGTGTTAATCTAGGTCATTACATTAACCCCAGTGACACTTGTCTTGAATTTGCTTGCTCTCCCTTCTTCAAATATGACTTGGAACCTTTCATGAAGCTTCCTTGGGCACCCCACACACCTCATGCATCCTCTTGGGTGTATTTTCATCTCTTACATGTCATAGATGTCATAGAATATGTCATAGTTGTAAGAGAAACTGTCATAAGTGTAATAAGATGTCACAGAGTTATCATAACTATAATAATGGCTGTCATAGTTGTAATAGAATATTTTAATTGCATAAATTTGGCATATGGCTCTTAATCCATAACCTTGGAACTAAATCCTTCCTCCAAATTCGAATTTGAGGATGATGCCATGTGTAAGTGAGGAATATTCCCTCATGTAGACCCCACACATCCACTTATGCACCCCCATGGCCAACTAGGACCCATTACCACTCCATTTTGGAGAATTTAATATTTATTCCATCATTTATTAACCCATTTTCCACCTCCCACAAATATGATTTCGAATTTTTATGTGAAATTATAGGCCTTGGGGTTAAATATCAATAGTTTGATTTTTCCACATAACCCTTAGAAATTGGATAGGCCAACTTAACTGTTTATTTGAAAATTGTTTAATTGGGGACACAACACGCTTTATTCAGTCATAGTAATTTGGCCTTTTGTCTATTCTAGACCACGTAATGGTGGAAAAACTTTATGTTTCACTCTCCCTCCTGATGCCCTTAGTTCCTTGACTTTTGATTCTAGCTTATCTCTTCATCCCATTCTCGGGTGATGAGTTGATCCAAGGTCTCCCGTTCCTTTTGTTTCAACTCCTTGTTATATCTGGAGGTCATTCCCTCCTTCTAAATCTCTTCCAACTACTCGATAAGACGTTTCTTATCTTGAAAAATATATCCAATCTCCTCCTTAATCCAAATATGGATCCTAGCTTTCGAAGATTTTAATTTCTGGTGAAATTGGTACATCTATGTTCCCTCAAGGTTTCAAAATACCCCACCATTGCTAGACTAATTCTTTGAATTCCTTATGCTCCAGCCATAAATTTTCAAAACTAAAATATTTCCTGAATGGGGGGGGCCTCCTTTCCCATATAAGGCCCACCAGCCAATGATCTGAACCAATAGAAGGAAGGAACATAATAATCACATCACCACTTCCACTAGTGAAAACTTTAGAAAATAAAAATCTGTCCAATATGGAGGCCACGTGGTGCTCCCTTCATTTCCATTTGTTCCAGTTAAACCAACCATTCCTCATTTCCACATCCACCAACCGGTTGTCATTTATAAAATCCTTGAAAGCTTCATTGGTCACTCCAAGGATTCATCTGCCTCTCTTTTTCTCCTCCAGAGAGGTAATCATATTAAAGTCTCCACCCACAATCTAGTGTTGATCTCATATCTCCCTTACTCACTCATTCAGGGAAGCTATAAAGACAAGATTTTAAGGAGAAATCCTGGGGGCATAAAAATTAGTGAGGATTCCCTTTGTAGTTGTATTGCAACTATGAAAATTCATAGAAAGAAAAATGGAGTGGATCGGAAGTTGGTTAAGAAAACTTCTTCCAGATGCTAAAGGATTTTTATTCCTCCCGTGGCTCCACATGAATCAATCTCCATTGTTTCATTTCCTCTCCAAACTTTATTTCCTATCTCCTTCATGACCTTTGTACCACATTTTGTTTCTTACAAAACTACAATAACTGACTTTTCCTTTCTCAACTTATCTTCGAGAGTATTTATTTTGCGAGGGTAACTCACCCCACATATGTTCCTAGTTATAACCTTCACTAGGAAACCCAATTAACTTCAGAAAATTCCTCCTTTATCATGGGGTATTGGCATGATTCCACCAATCGAGTTCCTACCTCTACAATTCTTTGTCTATTCATCTTTCTACCTCTATTTTCTCCTTCCTCTGATTGCATCCTCTTACTCCCCTTTGAGGGGTCATTTTCTATACCCAGTTGGGGATATTCCATTGTTTTCAGAATGATCTCCTGCAAAAGTTCTATCTATTTTATTTGGACAAAGCCCTTCCCCTTCTTACTACATTATTTTTCAATCGCATCCAAATCCATCTCTCCCAGGTCCATATCCTTTATCTCATGTTTTTGAGATTCCTCCATTGCTTCCAATCGTTCATCCAAACCCTCTTGAGGGACCTCTGGAGAAGCTAAGACCTATTTCCCTTCATTTTTGTCCATTTTTTGCTTTCCCTTGACATGATCACCAAAATAATCCCCAACCTGGTTCAGGGTTTTGAGTCTATTCAAATTGCTTGTCTTCTTCTGCGTGGTTTTCCTATTCTACATATGATTACTAGGAAATCGTCCCTGTCTCCTTTGATTTTTCACCTGGGTAAACCCCTACTTGTCCACATGTTTCTCTCGAGTTTCCTGAGAAGTGTTTTGGGCCCAACAATTTTGTTGATACTCTTTGCCCAGATGTCTATATTCTTGGAACTGTCGACATTTGAAGGGAATTTGCTCATAATTGATGGGATGCACCCAGTCATCATCATCCCAGGTAATATTAATCTCTTTAGACAATTCTTGCAACAGATCCATGTATACATAGATACTGGAAAATTATGTGTATCTCTACTGTTTGGTATCCTATGGATCCTTCACAAATTTACCCAAGGTATTTCCTATATCCTCTAAGATATCATATTCCCAATATTCGCTTGGAAAAGAGTACATCCATATCCATACTAGGGAAATGATTATATCCTCATTATCTGGGTTAAAAAACTCCTTCCATGGTCGAAGGTACATCCCAACATAAAAAATAAATAAGGGTTTCCCACCAATATTATGTCTCTATCCTCCTGGTTGGAAAATATGATAGTGAAAAAACCCTTCACCCCTAGGTGCAAATCATAATGTCCTATAGGGTTCCAGGAGATCCCTCTTCTTTAAACATATCCTGATGAATTTTCCAATTAGGGATTTCTCCTTCCATTGTTGCACATGGTCTCTTGGTTTTTTATATTTGATCTAGAGAGAAGGGTTTTTAAATGATTTCAACTTACAAACTCCCTACTTTCTTCATCATTCCTTATCTTCCTTCCTTCCCCTATCACTACTCCTAGATCCTCCCTCCAAGTGGTTCTTTTCTGTGACCACCCCCCCACCATTGTGTCACTATGAGAAGGAGGGGGATATGCCCCTCTAAGCGACCCCATTTGAAACCCTAGTCTCCTCTCAATTTCACTCTCCTATCGCAGTTGCAAAGTGAAAAAATGGTTTTTGTCACAAATCATAGATTTCTTGGGCTTACTTGTTGAAAAAATGGAGATACCAATATAAAATCGTCCTTTATCTCATCCAAGCCATGAAAAGTGAATATTTATTAGCTACCTAGAGAGGCAATTCATTGGTTTCACAAAATATGGTAATTCCTACACCATTGATTTCTCTTCATGTATAAGAAATCTCTTGAATAGAAAGAAGGAATAACTTTCTTTCTGTCTAAATTTAATTAACAACCAAAATATATCATATAATTAACTTGATATAGTGTTGTTTTTGGAGGACAAAACCATATTGTAATGAATTTTTTTATTGATGATATGCTAATAAGCCTTTTGGGGCTTTTCTTCATACCTTTGTTCTAGTTCTCCTGCATTGGATTCTTTAGGAGATGATTCTCCTATTTTGAGCTTGTAACCTCTCATGTGTTTTGGAATACGTTGTGCTTATTAATATAGCTTTGACATATTTTCATTTGATGAGTTTCCCTTTTATATTCTTATAGATTATAGTAGTCCTTTCACTTCTTTAATTTTTTTACAGCTTGTTTCAAGACAAGTTATTATTGTTTGATTTCAACTAACAACAATGCTTATTTATCTCTTTTGAACTATTGTAGATCTTTTTGTTTATTTGGCTATGCTTCACATAATTCAATAGAGAGTAATGGTTGGATATTTGCTTGTAGGAAGTTGTTGTCGACTTCATATATTTAGATTAAATTGTTGGCCTTGCCATTTGTTTGAGAAGATCTTTCTCAGCCTTTTGACCCATTCCCTACTCATACTTCCATACTGGTATATTTTCTAGCAATTGATTGATTTATTTTATCCTCTCTTGAGGATTAGGGACTGAATATGTTGAAAACATGAAAAAAGTAAACTAAGGATGACTATTGAGCCCCCAATTTTGTGGGTTGAATGGATTATCAACACAAAATTCACAATTGGATGACTCATAGTTAGACTCAAAATCAATGTATTCTTCCATATAAAAAGAACTTCATTAGGATTAAGATAAAAAATTCACCACAGGGTTGTTTTGTTGAAGATAAAAAGCACAAATCCCACCATTATTGCTCAAGATATTCTACAAAATGTGCAACAAGTTGAGTATTTTTTTTCATTTGAGGGAAATCATTTTCCCAATGTCTAGGTTTTCTACAATTGTAGAAAATAACCTTGTTTAAAGGAGTCACTATATTCTTTAAGCAAGGAATTTTATTGAAAGAGTTATGCCTTGATTTCTTCTTCGAATATGGTTTAGCATACTATGAATTATTCAACACAAATCATAATTTGAAACTATAATATTTTTTTCTTCTTTTGACAATGGTAGGAGGATCTGATAGACTAATTTTCTCTATTATAAGCACCATATCCCCATTCATCCATTTCACCCACTATTGTTAAATAAATTTAACTTCAAAAGATATTCTTATGTACTTTTATTCTATTCCTCCTTCGGAGATGTTATTCCTCCATTCGGAGATGCACTTGATGTAATTGGTCATGTAAAAGTCATGAGGTAAAACCTTCGTTGTAAGTCGCGGTAATAGTACCCACAAAAGTATTTTATAAATTTTATTTTGAGTCTCCCTAGGTAAGTCGTCCCTAATTAGAGAACCTGGCCGACCTAGTTAGTTATTTGATTCACTCACCTGATGAATATAAATAGGTGAGGCGCCTTTCTAATTCATACACACTTTCACTCAAGCATTGTTCAAGAGAGAGAGAGAGAGAGAGAGAGAGAGAGAGAGAGAGAGAGAGTATATTGCAGAAGAGGATATGTTACAATTGTTATTGGGGTTTTACACTGTACTTGGTCGAATTCTATATAGAGGAATTTTTGTTGGGATTTATTCCCCATGAGGGTTTCCCAAGATAAATCTCTGTATTCTTTTGTGTGGTTGTGCTTGTCTTTCTTTCAGTGATCCTTTGATTATGGTTATGATGTTATGATGCTCAATGTTTTTAGATATAGTATAACCATTAAAATTATAGCATGGTATCA
Source organism: Pseudotsuga menziesii (assembly GCA_001517045.1). Taxonomy (NCBI): domain Eukaryota; kingdom Viridiplantae; phylum Streptophyta; class Pinopsida; order Pinales; family Pinaceae; genus Pseudotsuga; species Pseudotsuga menziesii. The sequence goes on along the minus strand of LPNX010257236.1, from coordinate 23,462 downwards.
TAGACACCCTGACATAAGTATTTATGCATCCAAAACACTGCTACAACTGTAGCTACTAGAGATTAAGGTTTCATACTTGAAAACCCTAGAAGGAAAAATCTAGCCATCTTGGAATTTTCACTATAACTCAATATTGGCGACGAATTAGGAGTTGAAAATTGGATAGGATGAAAATAAAATATTACTATACCTTGTGTGTGATTTTTAACGTCATATTCTCTATATTTTAGGATATATGATTCCTCCAAATCAGGGTTCCAGCCTCCTGCAAAATACAGTCATAAACATGTGACCTAGGGAGAATTGATATATCTTGGGCTAAGAAGGTCCAAATTAAATTTTGTAAGATGATGCAAATAGGGCACAAAATTTTGTTTCTTTGGTTTGAGTTCCATACCCCGAAGGTGAAACAATGACACGTGGAATTTTGTACAAGTTTTCTATGTTAAACAATACTCAAACAAGTCACCTTGGGAAAATTCACATAAGTTCTAGTTGGTGAATCAAATTCTGATCTAAACTATGGGGTTGGAAATAAGAAAGAGCAGGATATATTAGGATGAAGTTTCATATCTTAAGGAGTAGTAATTTTGGATATACGACAGAATAAATATAAACAATTCTGCAGAAGAAATTGGAGAAAACTAGGGCATCAGATATTTTACAGTTTTGTTCATATTTTTGGAAAAATAAGTATGTTTCCTAGCTCGCCTTAAGGAGGCACATATTTCTATCCAATAAGATATGAAATATGACTAATTTGAAAAATTAGGGTTTCTCTATCAAACCCTAGGTCCACTAGAAGCAGTCTTCTAGAAAATATTTAAAGCAACAATCAAGTTGAGGCAATCTCATTGATAAGTTCTATCCTCTCTATTTCAATTTTAGGTTCTCATTTTTATCATGATGACAAACAATACCAATATTAAGGACAAGCTTGAAGGAGCCGATAAATTCCAAGCATGGAAGTAGAGAGAGCTTCTCATACTTGAAAAAAAATGACTTGCCAGAAGAAGCTGCAAGATACAGAGGGAGATGAAGACAACGAACAAAGAAGGACATAGTCAAAGCCAATATGATTATTTTCATCTCCACTATATCTCACATGTATCACCTTGAAGACTCTCAAGGAGATGTTCGATGAAATAACTAGCTTGTACGAATGAAATAACATCAAAATGAAGATGACCTTGAGAACTCAACTCAAGGATGTGAAGATGCATATATAAAAAATGATTCAATCCTACTTCACAAGGATATATTATATCAAGAAGAAACTAGAATCCATTGGAGACAATGTCGAAGAAGCAAACGTGGAGATTACAACCTTGAATGGTCTCCCAAGTTCATGGGAATATTTCATTCAAGAGATTTGTTCTAGAAGGAAGTTAACCTATGGATGAATGCATGTGAGAAGAAGCTCGATTGATAACAAAAGAAGAAAATATGTATGGATATGACAATAAAGTTCTAAAAACTCATGCGAATAAGAGAAAGAACAAGAATGAAGAACATTCTCGCAAGAATAAAAGGACTTCACATGAAGGACCTCACATAGCTCACATGTTTCAGTTGTGATGAGAAAGGACACCTTGCGAAAGAATGTCCCTAGAAGAAATAATGAAAGGATGATATGATCAAGAAGTACCAGTCAATCATGTTTGGAGACCTTAAAGGAATTTTTTTAACACTTTCCAAGTAGATATGCAAGATCAAGCATACAAAAGATGGAAGTATCTAGAGATACAAAGCAAGGTTTGTAGTTTCTCTTAGAAAGAGGGAGTCTATCATGGTGAGAAATTGCTCTAAGGGCCATACACACCTCTTCAATGATGGATATTACACTAAATATTTGTTGTAACTGAAGTAGAAGAATAAATCGAAAAACCTCTAGGATTCAAGGATTCTCTACATAGAACCACCTATGCGCAAAATAATTTGTACAAGCTCAGTAGGAAGCCATGGCATAACATATAAGGTTACATGAGAAACTTGGGGATAAAATAGAGTGACGGGCATCCAAACCTTTACTACAAGGTTGAATATAGAAGCTCATAGATGGGTGCAAGAGAAACATTACAATAAAGTTCAAGATGGAGGATCTTGATATCCAGTGACCTTTAGAGGTGACATGGATGGATACATAGAATTTTATTGGCAAAGAAGGCTACCCATCACTTAAATGTCCTAATGCAGAGAGTACAAAATGAAAAATAAAATATGTTGCCCCACTTCAGAGGGAGTAACAACAATAGATCTAAAAGTTTGATAATATCGACATAATTCTCAATATTAGAGGTACATTTTCCTTAGCCAAGGAAAATGTGTGGTTGAGATCAGGTTTGAAATGTTGGGATACACCAATGACATCAAAATTGAAGTTAATATGTGATCCTACTTCAAAAATAATTGATGTCACAATATATAGACATAAGATTGGTTTTTTGATGTACTTAACAAACATGAGGCCAAACAATTGCTTTGCGGAGCTGATATGTGTTCACATGGTGTTGGAAAAGAACGCGGTGTTGTACCTAAAGGGTACATGAATATGGCCTCATATATGCAAGATACCAGAGGATATTCCTGCAAGAATACAATGAATCTGATTGAGTTGACAGTTCTACAAACAGAAAGAGCACTCCAACATGTTGCGGAAAGAAAACTACTGTTTCTCTTAGTGAAAACAAGGATGAATATATTGCAGCTAAGAAGAAAGCAAGGGAAGGTTCCTCAAGTGATGAGGAATATGTAATTTGATCTAGAATAATTCTACCAATAAAGAAAAATATCATACTCTTATCCATTTCAACATTGGATAAGAAGGGATGCATTTGTAGGACACACAGATTCAACACCAATACACAGTTCTATGTGATATGTGGTGTAGAAGACTTGCTCAATATTTCGATCATGAGAAAGATAGGCATAGGTCCTCAAAATCAGATGATAAAGAAGAGTGTGGTTTTAGAGAATCCAGTAACTCATGGAAGGAGACATAGATCAATATGGAGTCCACCAAACAAGCAAATATAAGTATTTCAATTGTCATTTTGTATATATCTAGTTGTTCAATTGTGTACATAGATATGTTCCTAGATTTAGGAAGTGTACTATGCATGCTAGAGTATTTTCTTTTGTAAACAGTTTACTACTAATATTTATATGATGGATAAGTGGCTAATGGTGTTGTACAACATTCCATTGCTACTTATCTAGAATGAAACCTCTTTGCTGGCATGTTGGGAGTAGTGCACACTCGTAATAATGTATTGGTTGAAATGGAATGCATCTAGAAAGTTATAGTATGTATACATATATGGATGAATATTGTAGTATTAGAAATAGTTGCATAATTATATGACATATATCTTTATGGATAATAATTTGTCATTATGGATATGATATGAAATGTTTCCACTCATGCAACTGTATTTGACTTGTAGGGAGGATTGTATGCAATCACCTATACGAGAAGAATGATGCAGTTACGCATGTACAGGAGAAGAATGATAAAGAACAAGATGCATAGGGGAGCTGTAAAGCTCAAGTATGTTCTTACAGATGAACAAGTGGAAGATGTTTTGACTAATCCTCTGTCTCGTAATTTCGAGATAAGCTTGGTGTAGTCCAAAAGGACCTACTTCGAAAGAAGGAGTAGAAGAGGTGTAAGGCTCTCTATTGTAGTGGTGTGGTAGCTCAGTCTAGGGTAGGGTATGTATAGATAGGCTTGCTAGCCCAAAATAGTTAGTAAGTGTTGCAATCACTCAGATTACAAGGTTACCAATAATACACATAAAGAATCATATAATCATAACAGAGACAAGAGATTAGAATAGTGGGTAGAATACAACTTATATTACTCAATAACACATGTGGGTTCATACAATAAATCGAACTGAGTTCATATCTATCTCAACAACCTATTTATACATTTACAAAACAGTTATGGTAACTACTTGTCGGTTCTCTCAACCAACATGACTGATGAGGCCGACCTAATCTACAATTAGTCGGCTAACTAGTCTAGTCAGCTAACCAACTAGCTCCTCTAACATCTCCCCCATGAACAAAACCTTTCTTCGTCCCAAAGAAATAGGGGAGATAACAAAATTGATTGTCTTAAGTAGTTCCTACAATTTCTCTTAAGTAGGTCCTAGAAACAAAACCAATGTTGTAATCACTCAGATTGCAAGGTTACAAATAATACACATAAAGAATCATATAATCATAACATAGACAAGAGACAAGAATAGTGGGTAGAATACAACTTATATTACTCAATAACAGATGTGGGTTCATACAATAAACCACACCGAGTTCATATCTGGCTCAACAGATTATTTATACATTTACAAAACAATTATGGTAACTACCTGTCGGTTCTCTCAACCAACATGACCGATGAGGTTGACCTAATCTACAATTAGTTGGCTAACTGACTAGCTCCTCCAACAGTAAGTCAGATGAGGCCTGCTGATCCTAGGGGTATTAGTATGTCTGGCTAGGATTGTTTGTCCCAAAAGAGTTAGTAAGCCAGAAAATGCTTGTTTGGTTCCCATGGATATCCATATGTCTAACTAGAATTGTAGGCTTGAAAGGGTTAGTAAGTCAGACAAAATGCTCAGGTGGATCTACTAGAGAACGCACTGTGATGCTGCTCCAGAAGGACAAAGAGAAAGAGGTGGTTTCAATATTCATATGCTGATGAGGCAAGTTCAGTATTCTCATACTGATGTGCAAGAGGTGGTTTCAGTATTCCTATAGTGATTAGGCAGGTTCAATATTCTCATACTGATATTCAAGAGGTGGTTTCAATATTCCTATACCGATGAGGCAGGTTCAATATTCTCATACCGATGTTCATGAGTTAGGTTCAATATTCTCATACTAATGTTGATGAGGAAGATTCAGTATTCTCATACTGATGTTGATGAGACAGTTTCAATATTTTCACATTGATGTTGATGAGGAAGTTTCAATATTTCTATAAAGATGTTCAAGATGTTTGCTTAAATATTTCTTTACTGATTTTACAAATAATGATTTGGAATTTAGTTTTTGATGAACAGGTTTTAGCACTAACATGCTAATGATGGTGTTGTTTTCACTTTAGTTGTCATATAGTGATGCTACAGGTAGATGCTTCAATATTCACATACTGATATGGCATAAGATGATTTAGTATTCACATATGATATGGTAACATATGATTCAGTACTCACATATTGATATGGCGGAAGATGATTCAATATTCACATACTGATATGGAAGAATATGAATCAATATTCACATATTTATATGGCAGAATATGATTTAATTCTCAGATACTGATATGAAAAAATATGATTCGGTACTCACATACTGATATGGCATAATATGATTCAATATCCACGTACTAATATTGCAGAAGAAGACTCAGTTTCCACATACTGATATTGCAGAAGAAGACTCATTATCCACACACATATATTGTAGAAGAAGACTCAGTATTCACATACTGATATTGCAGAAGAAGACTCAATATCCACATACTGATATTGCAAAAGAAGGCTCAATATACACACATTGATATCACAAAAGAAGACTCAGTATCCACATACTAACATTGCAGAATAAAGACTCAATATCCACATATTGATATTGCAGAAGAAGACTCAGTATTCACATACTGATATTATAGAAGAAGACTCAGTATCCACATACATATATTGCAGAAGAAGATACAATATTCACATACGGATATTGCAGAAGAAGACTCAATATACACATACTGACATTGTAGAAGAAAGACTTAGTATCCACATACCAATATTTCAAAATAAGACTCAGTATCTGCATACTAATATTACAGAAGAAGACTTAGTATCCACATACTGATATTGCAGAAGAAGACTCAGTATCCACATACTGACATTGTAGAAGAAATACTCAGTATCCACATACCAATATTGCAGAAGAA
>LPNX010257236.1:0-12500 GCA_001517045.1 Pseudotsuga menziesii | reverse complement strand
AGTTCATGAAAAGACATGTTTCCATAATGAATAGATGAATTGGTGAAAAGGTTTTAATTAAGGGGCACAATGATGAAGAGACACAATGGTTCAAATACATGATGAAATAAGTATTTAAACAAAATTTCGAAGTGGAAGAAAGATGTCTCAACAATCCAGATCAATGTAACAACAAGAGAAGACAGAGACCAATGAAGTGAAGAATAATCAGTAACATAATTGAAGAAAAAGTTCAAATTAGGGAGGTAGGGTGGTGCTAGGGAAGGCTGCAATCCTACAAGGGGGTTGTATCCTCCTTCCAGTAGTGGTTGGAAAACAGGTTGTTGTAGCATCCTTGTCTATTGGAGCAAGCAGAAACCATGGTGTTGTAGCATCCTTTAGTTGTAGCTAAAAAACTCTAGGATTGGTGTCTCCAACAAGTTGTAGCTTGAAAAAAAATTGTAAATATAATTTTACAGTTATATAAAGTGTTTGTGGCATTCTCAATTGGGATTCCATGATAAATGTTGTGTTCTGTGTATCTTGTTGATTCTATGTTTTAATGAATAAGTTAAAAGTGGTTTTAAATTGATAAAAGTTATCAATAATGATTCACCCATACCCCCTCTCAATATTATCCAATATTCTAACATGTATAACCATTAAAACTCTAACATAATATCAGAGCCACCCTGAAATAAGTCTTTGTTCAGCTAAACAACCGCTACAACTGCAACTACTTTGCTTGATTTGCATAACTCCTTGGTATCCCATATCAAGGAGTAACTGGAAAACATTGGAGACAATGTCGAGGAAGCAGAAGAGGTGATGGCCACCTTGAATGGTATCCCAAGATCATGGAGATATTTCATTCAAGAAATTTGTGCCAAAAGGAGTCTCACCAAGCTCAGTAGCAAGAATAGCTAGGTGATGATGAAAACTAATCCTAACAACTCTTGCCAACAAATATGTTGAACCAACTAAGAAGAGAATAAGGGAAGATTCCTTAAGTGGTGAAGAATGTGTACCTTTATCTAGAAGGATTCAACCCATTAAGAAGAAGAACCTCTTATCCATCTCAGCATTGGATATGAAGGGATGCAGTTGTGATTGACGAAGAAGAAGGGACACTCAGATATATGGTGTAGAATACTTGATCAACATTGTCAATTAGGAGAAAGAAAAACACAGGTCCTTAGAATCAGAAAGTGGGGTAGAGCACACTATCATAGACTCTAGTATTTCTTGCAAGGAGATAAGGACCAAGAGGGAGCATACCAAACAAACAAAGATAAGTGTTTAATTGTCATTTCATGTATATATAGTTACTTAAATGATATTGTTCAGTTGTGTACATCTTTATGTTCCTAGATTTAGGAAATGTATTATGCATGTTAGAATTTTGTATTCAAGAAAAGTATACTAATAATATGCATTTGATGGGTAATCATCCTATGGTGTTGTGCAACATTCCATTGCTACTTATCTAAAATGAAATCTCTTTGCTGAGATATTGGGAGTAGTGTGCACTCTTAATAATGTTTTGGTAGAGATGGAAAGCATCTAGAAAGTTACCATATATGATGAATGTTGCAACATTGGCTAAGGTAGTTACAAGAATGTGTGACATATATATTTATGCATAAGAAATTGTTGTTATTAATATGTTTTAAAAAATATGAAATGTTTCTCATCATGCAACTAAATTGGACTTGTAGGAAGGATCATATGAAATCACCTACAAGAGAAGAATGATGAGGCTTGTTCCAAAGAACAAGTGATGATGGTTAAACCATAACACTCAAAGATGATTCGCTACAACAAAGTACCTAAAGAAGAACCTGAATCTCCTAGTGTTAGAGACACCATGATGGAAGAAAGAGCTTCAAAATAATATGAGAATCATGATATGATTGAGCCACAGAGACCAATAGATCTAGCTCGATAGGTGAGCACATACAAGAGAATACCAGCTTGGGCATGAGAGATCATTCATGATGAAGAAAATTATGGTGCTCCAAAAGGGACTTCCATAGAAAGTAAGAGGCCTCAAACACACTCTAGTTATGTGGAACTATTGTGTGACATCATTGATGCAGATCCTTCTAGCTATGGAGAAGAAACTGAGAAGAAAGAGTGGAAGGATGATATGATCAAATAGTACCAGTTGATCATGAAGAATGATGTATGGGAAGAGGTTCCAAGACATGAAGGGAATTATATAGTGTATTCCAAGTGGATCTATAGGATCAAGGATGTAGCAGATGACATCATCGAGAAATAAAAAGCAAGGTTCATGGTTTCTCTCAGAAAATGGAGTAAATTATGGTGAGACATGCTCCATTGATAATACACACTTCTCTAGTGAAGTAGAAGTACATATTGAGCAGAGAACTACATGTGCATAGAAGGATTTGTACGAGATCAAAAGGAACCCATGGGATAGCACATACAATTACATGAGGAAATTCAGGATCACCTAGAGTGATGGAGATCTAAACCTTTTCTACAAGGTTGAAGATGGACGCCTACAAAAGATGAGAATCTCATAGATGGATACAAGAAAAACTTTCAACAAAGTTCAATATGGAGGATCTTGGTATCCAGTGACCTTGAGAGATGAAATAGATGGATACATAGAAGATTAACAACAAAGGAGGCTACCTGTCACTCCAACATAGAATGTATTGATGCAGAGGGAGTATTGTGCTCCGCTTCAGAGGGAGTGACTACAATAGATATTGAAATGATTCTCGACTTTAGAGGTGTGGCAGAATCCAGAGGATATTTACGTTAGTCAAGGAAAATATGTGGCCGATATGTTGGATTGAGAGGCTACACTGATGGCATCAAAATTGAATTTGTTGTGTGATCCTACTTCAGAGAATTTGATGGATTGAATTTGTTGTGAATTTGTTAATTCCACAATCTACATGAATATGAATGGTTCGTTGATGTACTTGACAGACATGAGGCTGGATGCATGTTTTACAGAGAACACTTTGTGCTAGTACATAGTTGAATCGACACGTGTTCACATGGTTCCGATGGTTGCGACAAAGCACATGTTGAGGTACCTGGAGGGTATGGTGGAGTATGGCCTTAGATATGCAAGAGTAGAGGATCATTCTGTAGGGATATGTTGACTCTGATTGGGCTGGAAATCCTACATATAGGAAGATCACTTCAGGGTGTTGCTTCAACTTGAGGTATGACAGGATTTCTTGGTGTAGCAAGAAGTGAACGAGCATAGCACTAAGTACATCCAAAGTAGATTATATTGTAGCTTGTTCAACAATTTGTGAGGTAGTGTAGCTTTGTAAGCTACTTGAGGGATTGTTTGATTTTGAGTTATGTATGACTTGTGTGTATTGTGACAACTAGAGTTTTGTGAAGTTGTCCGAAAACCCAAGTCAAATTACATCGAGATTTGATATCACTATATGGGTGTTTCCATGAAGGTGGGTAACACGTTTTGGCCAAATTTGGTGATGAAAACCTGATTTTTTACTCATGTGCTAGATAGAAGCCCTTGAAACGCATATATGCCATGTGAATTCCACCTTGCAGTAAAAAAAAAATTGTAGACTATTATGTTGGCTTCCTAATGATATTTTTTTTAAAATATTTCGATGTCATTTAATGTGTGAAATTTCGCATTTAATGAACTGCGTGGCCTTAAAAATTTGAAGAAGTTAATAAGTGGCTCATGTCCCACCCCAATAATTCAATCTTACATTAATAATTATATATATATATATATATATGAGCATGATCTACAAGAAATTCATTGTGGTCTGCATATTTTTTTGTTAATTTATTTCGCAATATACAATTTTTTTTTTTTTGAAAGTGACCACATCTGATTTCAACATCATTTTATACACATGTGTGTCCATCCCAGCTTTTTTTTCACTGTTTTCAAAAATTGAAAAAACAAAGATACCCTCTTGAAGAGGACACGTCGATGTGTGGGTTGTGCATTTTTAAGAAATTTTTGGATGTGTATTTTTCACCTTGTGGATTTTTCTTTGAGCTGCTTCGAAGTTGTTGTCAGGTTTTCTAAGTGTAAGTTTTAGAACGAATTAAAAAAAATAACCCATATGAATGCCAAAATGCATGCATGATACCTTAATGGATAGAGGATTCGGTGATGAATCTATTTGTAGAAACTCTGCTTAGTTATGTTCCATGAATGGCAGGGTTTACACCCCTGGAAGACATGGAGAAATATTGATTTTCCTGTAATTGGGATAATTCTCTATTTTTTAGGTCGTCAATTGAGGTATTCAAATCCCTCGACTGAGGTTTTAACAGTAGCTCGATCGAGGGTTTATTAGACCCTCGATCAAGGGTCTAATAAACCCTCGATTGAGATACTATTAAAACCTCGGTTGAGATAGTTTTGAAACCCTTGATCGAGCTACAACCTCGATCGCGGTCTTGTTTTTCTTAAAATCCTAAATAAAAATGCCCAGGAATGAACTTAGGCATTGATGCCATTAATTCCATTCCAACTACAAATGCTTGATAGAGGTTTTATTAAACCCTTGATCGAGCTTCCCCTAAAATCTCGATCGAGGTTCTAACACCTCGATCAAGGGTTTAACAGAAGCTCGATCGAGGGTTTAAGAAAACCTCGATTGAGCATTTGTTAAGCCCTTGATTGAGGTGTTAGGACCTCGATAAAGGGTTTAAAAATTGCTCGATCGAGGTGCATTTTTGTGTTTTTTCTAAAAGCGCCTTTCCAAAAGTGTAACCCAACTCCATGGATGCACCCATATCTAGGATATGGTGCAGAGAGGAGTAGTGAAGCTCTGGTATGTCGTGACAAAATAGTAGATAACCAATGTCTTGACCAAGCCTTTGGCAAGAGTGAAGTTGGAATACTTTAGGGACAATATGGAGTGGCGGCAGACGGTGTCCATCACAAGAGGGAGTGAAGTCCTGGTTGGATCCATACATACATCTAGTATGAAATAGGACTGGTTCTATAGATGATGAAGTCCTTGTTGGAGCCAGGTTTACATCTAGTATGAAATAGGTCTGGCTCTGTAGATGATGAATTCCTGGTTGGAGTCAAGACTACATTCAATATGAAATAAGACTGGCTTTGTAGATGACAAATTCCTAGTTGGATCCAGGCCTACATCTAGTATGAAATAGGACCGAATCTGTAGATGATGAAGTCTTAGTTGTAGCTGGGCTTGCATCCAATATGAAATAGGACTGGATTTGTAGTTAATGATGTCCTGGTTAGAGGTCGTCCTACATCCAGTATGAAATAGGAATGGCTCTGTAGTTAATGAACTCATGGTTGGATCCGGGCCTACATCCAATATGAAATAGGACTGGCTCTTTAGTTGATGAAGTGCTGGTTGGATCCAGGCCTAAATCTAGTATGAAATAGGATTGGATTTGTAGATGATGAAGTCCTGGTTGGATTCGGGCCTACATCTAGTATGAAATAGGATTGGCTTTGTATATGACGAATTCTTGGTTGAAGCCAGTCCTACATCCAACATAAAATAGGGTTGGATCTGTAGAACTTATGAGGATGTATAGATTCAAGAGATACCACTAGTCAATGGTCGACGAGATTAGAGCTTCTGCAACCGCGATGCTGATCCATAGTGATGATGATCCAATGATAATGATCTAGAGTGATGATGATCGAGTGACGATGATCCAATAATTATGATGTCCAGAGATTGTGTCCAGTTGTGGTGATTACCGTGTTAGAAGAATACTGTTCTTGTTAAGAGGGAGTGTTGTTGAAAATGTAACTTCAGAATATATTATTAATTGTATTATTATTATTGTATTTTATTGTATTGTTATTGCACCTCCTTTCGGGGATGTTTTCCCTCTGATCAAGGATGCCATTATTGTAATTGGTCATGTAAAGAGTATAGGTAAAAACCCGTTGTGAGTCGGGGAAATAGTCCCCAAGAAAATAATGTAAAATGTAATTTTGGTCTGCCATAAGGACAAGTCGGCCCAATTAGGTTTTGAAGTCGGCCCTATTGGACCAAAAGGTCACACAACTTAAGAATATAAATAGGGAGGCACCCTCCCTCATTTGGATACATTGCAAGCTCAAGAAATTTCGCTCTAGGTAATAGAAAGACAAGTTGATCGGTGAAGAAGAAGAAGAAGCATTATAAGACATCTTATCTTTGGGTTTTCTATCTCCATCTGACATTGTACTAAGTGACAAATCTATATATAAGAAGTTGTTGGGTTTTCTCCTGTTTGGGTTTCCCAGGATAAAATTCTTGTGTCTTTCTTTTGTGTTGCACTTGTCTATCTTTTAGTGATCCTTTTGCATATGGTTATGGTGTTATGATGCTAAATATTTTAATATATTGTATAGCCATTAAAAATCTAACATCAAGCACACGTATTTTGTGACTTGCACATCATCCAACTTTCCTAAGGCATTATTACTGAACAACGATTATTTTTATAGATAACCATTGAAGCTCAATGAAGAAAAGAAGATAATACTTAGTTATTGAGCTTTAATGTTATATTGTTGGTTCTAAGATTTTCTATGGGAGAGGAACATAAATAGCCAATAATATTCTAGAGAGGGAGGGACGGGTTACTTTGAAGCAAGTTAATGGAAGATGGAATGGAGGGAGAACACACAAGATTGCTCAACTATACCCCTTGAGTAGGTATATTCTTTTTCTCTATCTTCAATTATTCCTCTGGGGACCACTCCTACATTCATTTTGAAGTAAGGATTCCTTTACGTATCATAGTTATGTTAAGTGTTAGCTGGAACATTAACATGGTCAAATGATTTACATTACATTGTTTTGCATGCAATTCCCATACATGCAAATTTAATATTTGAACAATAAATTCAAACTGAAGGAAATAAAATACAATGTATTATGTTAGAGGCCACCTTTGACGAATACCTTTATTTCCACAATCCTACACACTTAGGTATCTCTGACTTAAGGTATTGTGCGTTTACCATATTCCACCTTGTATTACCTCGATCTTGTATCTTATACTTGAGGTGTTGTGCATTTACCTCCATATTGTATTAACATATTCTGTCTTATATTACCTCCATCTTGTATCTTATACATGAGGTATTGTGCATGTATTCCATCTATGTGCATTTCATCTTTGTATTACCCTTGATTGGTATCTCCATACTAGTGCATGAGGATATCTCCATCTTCATGAGGGTATCTCCATCTGCACGAGGATATATCCATGGTTTATTCAGTTTCTAACATTACCACCAATCAATGCATGGATACATGTACATTACCCCTACATGTCTATACCTTTGACTCTATACCTTTGTGTGTCTATGTATTACCAAAACTCTATTTCAAGTGGTATCTTTGTGCGTGGATACAACTAAAAGTAACATATGCACACTTCAAATCTTGGGTTGTATGTGGTGATGCTTACATCCAATTGGTGTTGGTATACTCACATTATATCTAGCTTATATTCACATTGGAATTTGCTTGGTGATACTCACATCCAATTAGTGGTGGCAAGCAAATTCTATGCATGTTGGAGAGTGCTACATTTATTAGTATTGGTATCACATCAGTATCATTACAATGGTAATTTTATTATTGTATTACTATAATTTTTACCACCTTGTAGAGAGTGTATTTCAATATATTGTAATATAACTTGTATTGCAAAGAATGTTGCAAAGATTCTATTATAAGAGTATTCTGGAGATTGTATTATAGGGATTGCTATATAGATTGTATTATAAGATTGTTGCATAGATTGTATTGTAGGGATTTTTGTAGAGGTTGTACTGTAGAGATTATTGTCTTTAAAGATGCATTAGTTCATATTTATTGTTGTAGTGGTGCTCAATGGTGAGTACAATTATCCAGAATAGTCAATAAAGATTAAGAATACCCTCATATTCAATGATTTATGGGATGGAATTTGTGATTGAGAGGGTGACGTTGAACATGAAGAACCTACAATATACAAAGAGATTTCCATATAGAAGAACACATATTTGATCATTGCTATCGTAAGTGAACAGGTGAGTTGGCATATCATATGTGGTAAAAATTATTATGGTGCTTTGAAGAAATTGAAGGATTTGTATTACTTAAAACTTAGAGTTGGAGCTAATTCAATTGTTGATGAAGCTCTTCAACCTAGAGTTCAAAGATAGTGATCCCATGGTTGTAGCATATGATATTAAAGCCATTATAAATGACACTAATGCTACTAGGGTAAAGTAGACCTTGATATAACAACCTTCATCAATGTCCTCTTCTTCAACTACTCTTACTATCTTGAATCACTTCTAGCTAGTGGCTAGCTAAAGGATCTCAAATTTGACACTATGGTAGAGAAAATTGAATAACGAGAGAAATCCTTAGGAAACAAGACAATTTAATCCACTAGAAAAAATGTGTTGTTTTCCTAGAAAGGGAAGAATCAATCACATGATGGTAGAAAAAGAGAATATTGAAGAAATAATTTTAAAGGAAGGGGAGGTAGACATAACCATGGCGAGATATCTAATCTCCAATGTGTCACTTGTGGAAAGAAGAGACATGAGGTAAAGACATGTAGAACTACACATGAGAAGATCATAGAGAAGAAAGAGTCAAAAGAAATAGAGGTAAATCTCATGAATCAGGTAAAACTCCTTAATATGCTCCTTTCATTGTTGCACATTGCAACATTGGTATAATGAAGTTCTATTCAATAAATTTTTTTTTATTGCATCGATCCCACAGGGGTTAAAGCAATTGGTAATGAGGAATTGAGATGAGAAGTTGTAAACGTAAGGTCACAAGTTCAAACCTACAGTGGGTACTTACTTACAAAAAATTTGCTTCTTGGAGCGATACTTAGTTGCTTGACAAAGGTGCTGCCTACTACATGAGTTTCAAAAAAGACTTCTCTGAAGAATTGAATGATAATGTGGATGGTATATTTATTTTGCAGATAAATCCAGCCTCAAACCTATGGGAATTATCACCATCAATATCAAATTTCTTAGATTACTAGAATTTATGTTGCATAATGTTATCTATCTTCTAGAGTTGCAAAGGAGCTTGTAGTCTCTTGTGCACATTCAATAGAAAGATCACTCCATTCATATGGTTGATGGAAAATTTAAAATAAGGAGATATTATGATAACCATGTCATCATGACAGGATGGGATGATAAAATATCATTGAAGTTGAATGGGATGATATGCAGGGGCACATAATTGTGCACACCTCTCCCAACATGATGAAGGTATATTGTTATATAGTCTTTTGTTGTATGCTATATATGGGCATATCAATTATGCTAGTCTTAATTCATTGAAGAATAATGGCATTTCTAGTATTCACACAATTACAAATAATTTGAAGCGTGTAATACATATATCCTTGGAAAACATCAGAAACAAACTTTTCATGCTTCCAATTCAAAAGCATGTAGAAAATTAGGGTTGATACACTTTGGATTATGTGGTCCCATGCCTATTTATTTTGCAAATGGAAATAAATATATCATGACTTCTATTGATAACTACATTAGGATGTGTTGGGTTTGTTTATTGAAGCATACATTTTTGGAATTTGAAATATTAAAAAAATTCCATGTATGGATTGAAACTAAAGCACAATCTCATATCGACACTCTTCGTAGTGATAATAAACAATAACGTACTTCTAATGAATTTGAAAACTATCTTCATCAACATGTGACTATGCATCAAGACATTATTCCATAAAATCATCAGTAAAATGGTGTAGCAAAAACAATGAAAAGGACATTCTTGAATATGGTACACTCCATGCCAATTTCAAGCCTATGTGAAATTGATGTTTTGGGTGATGTGGTTCTTTGTGTAGTCTATTTAAAAAACATAATTCCATCTCATGCTCTTGTAGACAAGACACCATATGAAATGTGGTATGGCCACATTCCTTTGGTGAGGCATCTTAGGACTTTTAGCTCCACATGTTGTACCTTAATTCATAAGGAACATATAAACAAGCTTGTGAAAGGAGTCAAAAGTTAATATTATTGGGGTATTCAAATACCACCAAGGCATATTGTCTTTATGATAAGTTAAAATACAATTTTATTCTTTATAGGGATGTGATTTGTCCTAAAATGAATAAAAATGACAAGATTATGGAGATGCAGATTAATCGTCCAAATAAATTTACCCAAGAAAAGACATATCATGAATTTAACAATGAGATTACACATATTGAAGGTGGGATCCCAATATTGGATCAATTTTCATAATCTCCTTTTGAAACACCATCTCCTCCTAATGAAGAATCCCCCCCCCCTCCCCCCCAAATTCACTAAGATAGGAGGATCAATCGGATGATTTGATTGAGAGGATTGGAAGATTGAATCTTGAAGAGAATGAAGCACCATCAATTGAGCAACTTGAACACTCATATAAACTTCGAAATTGGGTCATGAAGACCCTTGAAATTTTTCATGATAATGAGGTTGGAAAGAGAAGAACCAAAAGTTCAGCAAGACACGAAGATGGAGGTGATGTATATTATATGAATGTTTCTTATGATTGCGAGTTGAATTTATCTTCTAACCATGGATCAAATTCCTTTGAATAAACTTCTTCTTATGATGTTTGTAAAGAAGCTATGTATAAGGAATATGGTGCTCTCATCAAGAATGGGACATGGAAGTTGGTCAACCCTCTATTTTGAACCAAACCACTTTCATGAAAATGAGTCCACAATAAAGGGTACAAATTAGATGGTTCACTTGACAAGCATAAGGTAAGGCTTGTGGAAAAAATATTGAACAAAAATAAATCATTGATTATGATGGTACTTTTTACCCCACAACAAAATGGGTTTCCATTTATACTCTATTGGTTTTTGCTACACAAAATGGGTGGAAAATTTATCAAATGGATGTGAATACCTCTTTATTGAATGGATGTTTGAAAGAAAAAATTTTCATGTCTTAGCCATAAGATTTTGTTGTGAAGGGATAAGAACAAAAGGTATGCAAGAAAGTATTTATATGGCTCGAAACAAGAACCTCCCACATGGTATGGAAAGGTAACTGAGCATCTTCTAATATTGAATTTTAAACACTTTAATATCAATGATGCAACTCTCAATAAAGTTGGAAAAAAAGTTGTATATATTGTAGTATATGTAAATCATCTGTTGATGTCAGGGAACAATGAAATCTATATTAGATCCATAAAAATAATAATTGAACAAAGGCTTTCATATGACATATTTGGGACATCTTCATTACTACTTATGTATTGTAGTATATCATAATCCAAAGTATCTCCCAAAACAAGTACACTGGAGAGCTGTTGAACAAGTTTGGCATGACAGAGTGTAACCCTCTCTCTATACCAATTGATCTAGTTGGGATCATAGTATAGTTTGTCATCCATTTACGGTACTTTATGGGTGGAAATTAGGGTAAAAAAATGTTTGAAACCTTCTTGATGCATTTTGAGGCATCAAATGGAATTTTGTTGGCCCATAATATATAAAGAAGGAAGATTCCATCTACACACCGAGACATTTCCAAGAATGCAAGAACAACCTCAATTGGAGCTCGTATGTGAAATGTATGCTTCATGTAAGTTGATTTCCCTTGTACAAGTGGATGTCACCTTAGATCCATTATTCCAACTAGTGGGCCTATCTACATGCAAATTTTCATGAATATTCTAAAAGGTCCAAATCTTATTAATAATTGAGGGTTAAGGAATTAAAAAAACTAACCCTAGATGTTTATCGAGCCATGTAAACATTGGTCCATTGTTAGAAGAAGAAAGGGTTCCATTCTTGAGCATTGTACTTATTCCATAATTGAGAAAAACATCTAGGTGTGGTATTTAGAGAGCATAATTGAGTAGGAGGTTAGATTCTATAGTAGTCGTTTAGGCCACCATGTCTAAAGGTAACACCATAGTGAGTGCCCATTCCTTTGTATGTGCATTGTGATAACTGCAACAAAGAGAGAATAGAGCATAAGCATTACCTTCTAGCTGGGTTTTCTCTCATATTGGGATTCCTAGGATAAATATTGTATTCATTGTCTGGATGGTGTGTTTATGTGTATATTCTTTCATTTACATTAGTTTATATAATCTAAGATTTGTTATTTAGAATGTTATAAGATCGATTGTGACGAACTATTCTAGTGGAATTTCCATGACATTTTTTGGATCACCAATGGGATGGAATTAGAAGCTCTATCAAAAGAAGGAAATGAGTTTGAGGATGTAATCATGTACAAGAAGTTTGTGAGGAGCCTTATCTACCTTACCACCACCAAACTAGATATCTCATATGTTGTTGGGATCCCTTTTAGGTTCATGCAAAAAAATTGTTAAGGACATTTGGTTTGATCCAAAGAGGGCTCTAAAATACTTGAAAGGAACTCTATACCTTGGACTCAAATATTCAAAAGTGGATGAATTCAAACTAATTGGATATTCAAAGTCAAAATTTGTTGGAAATAAAAAGAATGAAGTGTC
>LPNX010257212.1:23442-49006 GCA_001517045.1 Pseudotsuga menziesii | reverse complement strand
GGGAAAAATAGGTGGGGGTGGTAGAGAGATGGAAAAATGGAGGGGGGTGGATAGAGGTAAGGTGTGGAGGAGTGATGGAGGGAGGAAGGAGGAGGGAGTGTGAGATGAAGAGACAGAGAGAGAGAGAGGGAGAAATAGAAAGAGAGAGAGAGAGAGAGAGAGAGAGAGAGAGAGAGAGAGAGAGGGAGAGAGATGAAAGGGAGGGAGGGAAAGTGTAATGCCCCCAATTAAATAATTTCTAAATAAGACTATTTGCAAATAATGTTTCACCAACCTAGTAGTTTCCTATGTTGAGATGGAGACATAAATTTTGTAATAAGGGGCTATGGGACCTAAATGAACTTTATTTTTCCATATTCACATTTAAATGGGTCATATAAATGATAAATTCTAAGAAAATAAGGTGACATGGGTTCATGAAGAAACTTAGAAGCTTGTGGAGCCTTTGGGTGACTATATTCCCCACATTTGGCATGATATTCATCCAAATTTGAACACATGGGTAATGTAACATTATTTGATGGTTATGTCATGTCAAATATCATATAATTAACCAAGGAATTTTAATTGGTAAAGGAGGGTAACTCCAATGGAAGAGGAAGAGACTAGAAGACAAGGTGTGCCACTTGGAAGGTGAGCCTATCCACCCTATGACAACAAATGATGGAAGATTCTATGAAAAGTATAAAAAAATCAGACTTGATTGCTCACATATGACAAATATGACATGACAGGGCTAAAAATAGCAACCAATAGGTCAAATTTAGGAGTTAAAGGAAATCATTTGAATTGGGGAAAGAATTGGAGAATGAAGAGGAAGACAAGTGTCATGAGAGTTACTAAACCACTAAGATGATTTGGATGAAGCCCATGGAGGTAAATTCGACCTTAGGAGGCCTCATGAAGTTAATGAAAGGATTTCATGAGGAAGGATAATATATTTTGATCACTTGTTAATTTTTCTTTGGCATTTTGGAGAGCTTTTGCTTATCCATTGCACGGTGAGTGTTCACTCTCCCTGCTTAAGAACCAATTGCAATTGAGTTGGATTCATTTCCAAGTCAGTTGATGGAGAGGCCATTCATACCTCTCATGGGAGAATAATTAAAGATTTTTATCTACAGGTTTAATTTCCATACAGTCAAATTATCATCTATCTCCCCATTCTCTCATTCATTCTTCTCCATTCCCCCACACTCTCATTTGATGGTGCACTTGTTGGAGTGGTGCTTGTGCTTTGCTAAGTATAGTTGATTCATAATATTTGATACATGATTCATGGCTCTGTAACACAGGGACTTCACTTAGTGAACCTCTCACATAGCACGTGTGATCGTGGGATATTAAAGAATATCCTTAATTTCGAGAGATATTGACCCAAACTCTTTTTGTTGAAACCCCCTCCCAATACTTAAAACCTCCTCCCCACCCCTTGTTATACCTCAATCCTTATAAACCACCCTACCCACCCCCACCTTAAACCCCTTATCCCCCAATACCTACAATATATTGGTTCGATTTTTGATAATTTTAAAACCAACAATATGAACTAATGTGATAGGATATTGGCCAACAAGTGAAGCCCCCATGCTCTGTAATATCATTTCCACATGCTCTATAAGTTGAAATATCAGAAATACATGTATGGAAGGCTTGCATTCCTATGCTCTTAAATAACTAGTTTTCATGGATTTGGCTTCAATATTGAAGTAGCTTTATATGATATTTGTATGAGGAATTTTCTTTGAGTTTGATAATTTTTTGGATTCCATACATTATGTAATACTCTTTACTTTCATTCCCATATTCTATTCATCTCAAAATCCAAGAAACTCCTATGTGAAAAGCTTGCATTCTCATGTTGTTGTATCACTAGTTTTCAAGGATTTTGGCTTCAATCTTGAATTAGTTTTATAGAAGATTTGTATGAGGGGTATTATATGATTTGGATGATGTTTGGAAATAAATATAATATCTATTACTCTATAATTTCATTTCCTTATTATCTGTGTCTCGAAATCCAATAAAATCATGTGTGAAAAGCTTGCATTCCCATGTTATTGGGTCACTAGTTTCCATGACTTTGGCTTCAATCTTGAAGGAGTCTTGTAATAGATTTGTATGAGGGATTTTATCTGATTTTTATGATTTTGTGACAGAAATATATGATGTGTTAATTTTTAATTTAATCTACCTATGCTCTGTTGGTTGAAATCCAAGAAATCCATATGTGAACCTCTTGCAATTCCATGCTACTAATTCACTAGTTTTCATGTATTTGACTCCCATATTGAATGAGTTTTATAAAAGAATTGTATTAATAGATTTATATGGTGTTAATAATGTTTTGAAATCATTTTTTATTATATATATAGTCCCTATATTTCACATCTTGATCTGAACCTTTAACTCTACCTTTCATATGTCAAAATCGAGCTAGTTATGCAATTTCCCCATAAGCAATTTCACTGAAAGTTATCAAATGAATGTTGAACTCTATAACCAGTTTGTAGAACTAATATCCATGTGTAATTAAATACCATGAGTTCTTATATCATTCCCCATACTCTTATTACAAATTTTGGAGGTTCATACATGAGTTGGGAAGCCCAGTTGGCCTACACCCTAGGAGGGATTTCATAACAATTTCCTAGTAATTTTTTTTCCTTTTTGTCATCAGCCCAAAAAAATGTTTCATAGGTATAAAGTATCATAAAAAAATAAATAAACCACCTTAATATGTCTTAATACCAACCATACCATCTCCTTTCAAATTCAGGACCATTTGGTGAAATTTGGAACCCTCTAGAGTCATGACTAGTTAAGCTTGAATTTTGCCTGAATTGCAATTTACTCCAAAATTACAAAAAAATGGACATTACAGTGGTATAATATAATTTTATTGGAACTTATTTAAGTTATGGATGATAAGGATGAATTTAATAAACTCATCAAGTCATATTTTGATGATATAACTAGGCAACTCATGCAAGGATTTGAATTGATGACTAACCAACTTAGGGGTAAGATGGCAGGAGGGGGTAGTATAAGTTTCCATCATGGAGAGACACATAATACCATTTTTTTTGAATAATTTTATTATTTGTTTAATTTATATATGCACAATAATTCAAATTTGAACTCATTAAGGAACAATCAACAATCCACAAGTAGGGAGGAGACCAAGGAGCCACCAAGTTCTATGGGTGGTGAAATAGAAAAAAAATTACATTATGAGGATTGAAATTCACTCCCAAGTGAATTTGAAAAATATTAGGAAACATGGCATGATAATGAAGAAGAGTACCTTGTAACTATAGAATATCATTCCGAGGCACATTCTACCATGGACATGGACCAAAGGGCATCTACTGATGGATCTACTTACTGATGGGTGCTCACAATTCTATGTTGGTGACATAAAGATCAGATTGGAAAATGTTTCTGTAATAGAAATTTCTCATAAGCATGAATATGAGATCCTTGTGACAGATAACAAACAAGATCAACTTCCCATCACCACTTAGTCTTCAAGATGTTGATCAAATTAAGCAAAAAGAAGAAGAGGAGGTTGGGTCTCATGAACGATCCTTAATTGAAGGGTATTTGAATATGAGTGAAAGGGATATCCATGAGGCCCTTATAATACTCCATTACACTCAAGCATTGGTATCAAATTCTTGTTTGAAAGTTTAATTGGAGGAGCCATCCTTCCTTGAATACAAGGAGAAGATTCAAAGAGAAATGTGCAACATCAAAGGTAATTTCATATCTTTGATTTTTGATAGAAACAATCAAGTTGAGATTAGTGAATGGTTACATGAATCCTAATTGAAGAATAATGAATATATTCATAAGATCAAAATTCAAAATAAGCAACCTCTTGAGAGGTTGCAAGATATTTTTTCTTCCTCCTATGTTTCAAATTGTCATACGGTAGGTTGCTTGGAGGATTCTCATGAAATGAGGGATCATGAGAAACATGGAAAATTGTAGGTTATTTATGTGTTTGAATATGATATTTTTGAGATCCAATCACTAGTTGTGGTGGAAGAGGAACTTGAATTGCCTCTTGAAGATGGGTGCCCACTTTTTGAAGAACTGCATGATTCCACTACCTTGGAACCAACCTATGAGGAAAGATTTTAATTTTTGAGGGAGGTGCATGTTCCTACCACTATGGAGCCTTCAAATTATTACAAATTTTCACTTTTTAATCCTTTGGGTGATTTGGTTCTTTCTCCTACATCCTATACTTCCATATTTTGCAGCATTCATCCCAATGAAGTATGGGTGAAAGGTTTATTTTTAATGGTGCCACATGAAGAGTATTAAACTTCTATATCTACTTTTGATAATGAAATTATTATAGCACCATATTATTTATATTTTCATAAGCATCCTTTGTTACATTATGATGATACACATCTACATGGGTGCACCTATGATGTTCACTTAAGCCACTTGGAGACTTAGTGATTTTACTTGATCCTTGCCTAGTCCATTTGATGTTGGAGGAACTTCATCCCACACTTGGGTGAAGAGATATATTATTGAATAAATTTATTATTTGCAGCAACATCCTCTTTTATTTCATGATAATATACATATTCAAGGGTGTATTAATGAGACTTCTTTGAGCCACTTGAAGTCTTCATGTTTTCTTTTCTCCTTATTGGGTTCATATTTTGATGGAGGTTCTATGATTCGCTTATTGGATAAAAGAACAGGTGACTGATTATTTATTTGATGCATCTTACATTATTTTGGAGAAGAATTATAGGACATGGGATAATCACCTATGTCATTGGAGAAGACCTGATATGAAACTTGATGTTTGTGTGTATGGGCCACATGATGATCTACATACTTGGATGTACAAGTACTTTCATGATTATTTGATGACGTACCATCTTGATGTACATTTGTATGATGTTGTTATGTAATTTCATGATATGTATTTTTTACTCATGATGTTCAGAAGGGTGTAATACAAGCAATGGAATCCTGGAATTGCTTGGATTCATATCACTTGGAGTATCAATTCGATTGTTGTTTTGAGAAATCAAACCAATCTTCAGTTGTTTGAGTTCATATTTGCAGAGTAGTGTTCCAGTTTCCTATGTAGGAGACATTTTGAGGGATGGATTCAATTTTCACATGCTTGGTGTTCATGGAATTTCATCATATAAATTTCACACCATGCATGTATTGGGATCATATGGGACCCTGGGCTAATTTTTTGTTTGATTGATTTCAATTTTTTGGGGGAAACAAGCAGCATTGGAGATTTAGTCACCACTTGAGAAGATGATAGTAATCATAGTAGTGCAGCAACAAGAATGGTGGTTCCTTTCTAAAATTTTATTGGAATCTTAATAAAGTCAAAGTTTGGTAACTCAGTACCTACTTCAAAGAATTATACACCAACAAAAAGGGGTGAAATTTTAGAAAAGGTTTCCAAAAATATGGAGGTAAAGATTTTTTTGGAAATTTTGTTTTTTATGGATTTGATTAATCCTTTTGGTGTTAGTGGTGATGTTGTAGGATATATTGATATGCACAATCAACATCTCTTTAATTTTTGGAACACAAAATTGTAGTACATGAGTTCCATTACTCAAATTACAGCTAAAGAAAATTAATGAGCAGAACCATAAGAGAGAACTTGGTAGAAAGGAAGGAGTACCAAATGAGGGTGCCACTTTGGAATATGAAAAAAAAGTGTAGCATAAAAACTTGGCATTGCTTGAGGATGAGAAATATTGAGTGGATATGATTTTCATGTCCCCAATTAAATAATTTCTGAAAAAGACTATTTGTAAATAATGTTTCACCAACCTACTAGTTCCCTAGGTTGAGATGGAGACATAAATTTTGAAATAAGGGGATATGGGACCCAAAAGAACTTTATTTACCATATTCAAATTTAAATGGGTCACATAAATGATAAATTCTAAGAAAATAAGGTGACATGGGTTCATGAAGACACTTGGAAGTTTGTGGAGCCTTTGGGTGAATAGATTCCCCACACACTTGGCATAGTATTCATACAAATTCAAACACATGGTTAATGTAAAATTATTTGATGGTTATGTGGTTTCAAATACCATATAATGAGCCAAGGAATTCTAATTGGTAAAGGAGGGTAAATCCCATGGAAGAGGAAGATACTAGAAGACAAGGTGTGCCACTTGAAAGGAGATTCTATGCACCTTATGACAACAAATTATGGAATATAATATGACAAGTATGACAAATTCATACCTGCTTGCTGACATATGACAAATATGACATGGATAAAAATATCAACCAAGAAATCTAATTTGGGATTTAGAGGCAACCATTTGAATTGGGGAAAGAATTAAAGAAGAGTGTTAAATTTTTAACATTAATCTAGCATAACATTAGGATATTTAACTGAGAGAACAACAAGCACAGCAATCAAACACAAGAGACAATGAACACAGTGTTTTTCCTTGGGGAAACCATAAATGGAGAAAACCCTACAACTTCCTCAGAGATAGAATCAGAACCAAAGTGAAACCCAAAAACAGTAAGATGATCTCGTGACAGCAGTAACCTCTTTCTTCCTTGCCCCAGTGTCTTTCTCGTTCTCAGCTATGCGCTACAACTGAGTGTGAGTGAGTGTGTGATAAATAGAGAGGCTAGCTCTCTATTTATAATAATTCCCAACTTGAATAAACCCAACTAGGGCTGAATTCACTAGGTGAGTCTAATAACCCTAGTGCCCCGGAACTACGGGGACTTTAACCCTTAGACAATAAGAGAGTTAACCACCCTGACTTGACATGAATTGTTTACATTATAGGAACTTTCTGATAGGACCATAGGGGAATGACATGACTCAAGTACATTAAAAATACATCCCAGAATAAACATTAGGTTACAATACATAATAAATACAAGTGAATACATTCCGAAGTTACAATTACATCAACACTCCCTCTTAACTAGGAAGGTATTCTCTCAACACTATTTATCAGGACAAGTATTCTTCTCTGTATCATCTGGATCACCATTGATTCTTCATCATATTCACCTTCAAGTCATATCTATCTTCAAGTCACCTTCATCTTCAAGTCATCTTTACCTGGATCTAGATCATCACTCGATCTAGATCATCATCACTGGATTTGGATCATCCCTTGATCTGGAGCATCATCTCTAGATCTGGATCATCCCTCGATCTAGATCATCTCTACTGGATCATCAACACTTGATATTCACAGGTGCTATCTCATGATTCTTCTCCTCACAAGAAGTTCTATAGAGCCAGCCCTTTTTCATGTTGGTTGTAGGCCTACCCTTCATGTAGGTCTTGTCCAGCACTTATATCTGACCCTAAGTCAGAATGGCTCACCCAACACTTACATCTGATCATGTAGGAACCAATCATATAATCATATCAGAAAGGCACACCCAACACTCACATCTGACCATGTGGTAACATAGCCCACAACCCTGTCAGAAAGGCCCAACACTGACATTTGTCAACCAATGTCATAATGGCTCAGCACTTACACTTGGCCATGCGAGGAACCAATCCTCCATGCTGAAAGGATCTACACTTATATCTGACAACCAATGTCAGAAAGGCTCAACACTTATATTCGACACATGCAAGGAACCAATCCAACATGCATGTTCAAAAGGGATCTGCACTTACATTCGACACATGCGAGGAACCAATCCAACATGCATGTTTGAAAGGGCATGCACTCACATCTAATCATGTAGGAACCAATCCTACATTCATATCAGAATGGCCCCCAGTCCCAGACTGAGCTACCTAGTAACTGACTAGGCACCTCCATTCCCAGAATGGCATTCAGTGCTTACTTCTGATTATTGCGCCGAGAGGCACTCTACAGCCCAGTATGGGGGAGATCTTGTAACGTTACATAACGTTATTTTTATTAATAAGAAATAATTTTTTTAATTATAGGACAAAATAAATGTCGACCATAAAAAAAACCTAATATGGGGGAGATGTTGTAATCTTCCTCCTAACAAAAAAATAAAAAAATAAAAATTTAATTATCTGTAAAAAAGTATGGGTGAGGAAAAAAACACAATATGGGGGGAGATGTTGTAATGTTTTTACTTAACAAAATAATAAAAAATGTTGGCCTTGCACATGGTTTTAAAACCATGTGCACATGGTTTGCACATGGTTTTAAACCATGGTTTTAAAACCATGTGCAAGGCCTTTTACACAAGCCATCGTTTTATTGTACATGGTTTAGGAGGGCCTTGCAAAACCATGTGCAAGGCCTCCTAAACAACCCATAGTTTTATTGTACATGGTTTAGGAGGGCCTTGCAAAGACCATGTGCAAGGCCTCCTAAACAACCCATGGTTGTAGGAGGGCCTTGCATATGGTTTTAAAACCATGTATGAGGAAATGTTGTAATGTTAGTTCATAACAAAATAAAAAATAATATTAAATATTAATAATAAAATATTATATGTGGACCTTAAATAAAAATATGTGTCTTTTGGTTTGAATCAAATCAATGGATACCTACAAAGAGATTTGATCCCTCTCGACGCTTGATAGAGCCTAGGATTTGGATCTACGCTGGTGTAGGAACCAATCCTACAGTCACATCAAAATGGCTCAGCACTCACATCTGACATGGAAGGAACCAATCCTCTCACCATGAAATAATTTCTTAACCCTTACATATGACCATGGAAGGAACCAATCCTCTCATGTTAGAATGGATTTGGGTCTCATCATTTCCCTTTGGAGGAAACGTCGATCTGGAGAACACCAAGCTTCTCCCTGAAGTACTTGAACTTCACCCTAGCCAATGACTTCATCAACACATCAGCTATATGTTCCTCCGTCACAACATATTGGAGCTTCACTGCTCCCCTCTACACCATATCCCTGATATAGTGATACTTGATCTCAATATGCTTCGACTTGTCATGGAACACTGGATTCTCTGACAACTTCACACAACTCTGGTTGTCACAATGTATACAAGTAGCATCCATCTAGAGATCAACTAAATCAAATAGTAGCTTCCACAGCCATACTTCCTCACAACTAGCTGAAGAAGCTACGACATACTCCACTTCAGCTGTACTCAGTGCCACATAGGATTTCTTCCTATTAAACCAAGAGATCACACCTGGTCCCATACTGAAACAACACCCTAAAGTGCTCTTCCTATCGATGGTACTGCCTTCCCAATATGAATCAACATAACCCTCCAGATTAATCTTCTGATTCACCTCATACTTGAGCCCATAATCAATTGTACCTCTCAGGTACCTCAGAATATGCTTTGCAGCAATCAAGTGAACATGTCTTGAATCTGTCAAGAATTGTCTCAAGGTGTTCATAACAAAGCAAATTTCTGGTCTCGTGTTCATCAGGTACATTAAGGACCCAATCATCTGACAATAAATCGTAGCATCAACCGTCTCTAATGAAGCATCAGTCAATAGCTTTAGGTTCAATGCCATAGGTGTGTTCATGGCCTTGCAGTCCATCATCTCGAATCTCTTTAGGATCTCTACTGCATACTTCCCTTGTCCAAGGGAGATTCCATCTGCATTCTTCCACACCTCCATACCTAGGAAATAATGCATCATAACCAAGTCCTTCATTTCGAACTCGGTAGCAAGCTTTCTCTTCATATCAACAATCAACCCATCGATACTTGTTACAAACAGTTCATCTACATACAGTAGGAGCATCACTGGGTTTCCATCTTCAACCTTGTAGTAAAGGTTGGAATTTGCTTTACTCTTGGTAAAGCCCAAACTGGATAGAAAGCTGTCAATTCTACCATACCATGTCCTAGGTGCATGTTTCAAACCATACAGGGATTTCTTCAATCTACTCACATGAGACTCCCTATCATGTGTCTCAAAACCGAGTGGCTGTTCTACATACACTTCCTCTTCTACTACACCATTCAAGAAAGCAGTCTTGACATCCATTTGGTGTATCTTCCATTTCATCACTATAGCCAGATAAAGTACCGATATAATGGAAGTGTATCTGGCTATAGGTGCAAAGGTTTATTCATAGTCTATTCCTTCTTTCTGGGAGAAACCCCAAGCCACAAATCTTGCCTTATACTTTTCAATGCTACCGTCTGCAGCATGCTTGATCTTGTAGATCCATTTGGAAGTTACTACTGACTTCCCTTCTGGTCTTGGGACAACATCCCAAACATCATTCTTCATGATCGATTGATACTCTTCGATCATCACATCCTTCCATTATTTTCGTTCTTTCATTTCTTCATAGTTGGAAGGTTCTTGATTGATAACATCACATAGTAATGCTACGTATCCGGAGCAGGATCTGGTTCTCTTTATTTCTCTGTGATTCTCTTCTGAAGCCCCATATATTTATGCACCTTGGATAATTTCTCGTACCCAAGTAGGTTTCCTCTTGTGAGGATTATTCTCCTGAGGTGGATCTACAGGTCTTTGTGGTTCTTCAAATTCTCGATCTTCTTCTTGAATTTTTCCATTCATGGTTGTATCATGAATTCTGGGTGCTTCTGATTCATCAGGTACTTCAGCAGGTCTCTTTCTGGATTTTTTGTAAGCTATGTCTTCATCAAATGTTACATCCCTGCTAATGTCAACCTTCTTGAATCCTGGGAAGTATATTCTGTAAGCCTTCGAGCTTTCAGAGTATCCCACAAATATACCCTTATTTCTTGAAGGATCAAGTTTTGTTCTCTTCTCTTTTGGAATGTGTATGTACACTGGACAGCCGAATATTCTGAGATGGATGACTTTTGGTTTCTTGCCGAAGAAGACTTATTTAGGATTCTTGTTCTTGAGTACTTTGTGTGAAGTACGATTCTGTACATACACCACTGTTCTAGTAGCTTCTTCCCATAGATGCATGGGAAGATCCTGATCATGAAGCATTGCTCTTGCAACTTCCATGATAGTTCCATTCTTCCTTTCTGCAACCCCAATTTCTTGTGGATTATAAGAGGTGGAAAACTCCCTCTTAATCCCTGATTCTTTGCATAAGTCTTTGAATTCATTTGATGTGAATTCTCTGCCATTATCTAATCGAAAGGTCTTAATCTTGTTTTCTATGTGGTTCTTGATCAAGGCTTTGAATTCTTTGAACTTGCTGAAAGCTTCATCTTTGTTTTTCATGAAGTAAATCCATATCTTCCTAGAAAATTCATCAATAAAAGAAACATAGTATACATACCCGCTTAGTGAAATTGATAACATTGGTCTGCATACATCGGAGTGGATGATTTCCAAGATTCATTTTTCCTTGCTCTCGCTACTTGGAAATGTCTTTTTTGTATTCTTTCCTTTTGCACATCCTTTGCAAATCCCTTCATGTTTTTCTTGAATTTTTGGAAGACCTTCAACAGCTTTGCTTGCAAGTGGTAGTGCTCTGTAATGCACATGTGCAAGCCTTCTATGCCAAAGTTCATTTGGCTCTACTGTGTCATGGACCAAATCTTAATTTGGATGGCCCTTCAATTTGTATAATCCTCCTCCTTGTTCTACAATTACTATTACATCGTCAATAATCTTTCCTCTTGACCACATGAGAACTTGGCCATCTACAAATGCAACCCTCATGCCTTTTCCATCCAATGCTGATATGGATAGAATATTCTTATTCATTCCTGGTACAAACAAGACATCCTTCATTTTCATAGACTTTCCAGAGTCTATCTTGTAGGAGGATTCACCACTACCTTTTATGGGATATTGGTAGCCATCCCCAAGCTTCACCTTATGGGGTGAATTATGTTCGAATAGTTTCTCAAAGGATTTCTTGAAACCTGTCATGTGTTTGGAAGCTCCACTATCAATAAGCCAATATTTGCTTCCATGAGTGATAGTTTTCGTGAGAGCGGAGATCAGAACATATTCATCTTCACTCAAAGAGTCTTCACTTCCTTGTTTTACTGTCTTCCTAGAAGGATCATCATCCTTAGCAGTGTGAGCATGATGTCTTCTTTTGGAGTTCCTCTTCTTCTTGGATCCATTATTATTCATGGGACAGTTTCTAGCTTAATTTCCTATTTCATCGCATGTATAACATCTAAGTTTGGATGGATCCCTTCTTGCAATGTTATTTTTCTGATGAGAATGCTTACCTTGGTGATGATGATTTTTCCTTCTTCCTTTCTTGGAGTGCATTGTGAGAGCTTGATCTTCACTTCCCATCTTTTCTTCTCGAGCTGCTATTCGAGCTTCTTCTTGAGAACATTCTTCCCATAGTCTACTGAACTTGACTAACTTCTTTCTAGCACAAATTCCTTGGATGAAAGAATCCCATGACCTAGGGAGGCCATTCAAGGTTGTCATCACAATTTCTGCATTCTCCACTTCTTCATCTACTACTTCAACTTGTTCTTTGATCTAGGAGACCCTTGTGAAGTATGACTGGATGGTCTCCTCATTCTAAATCTTTACATTCTTCAACTGATTCCTTAGAGTCATTTTCTGATTAATGTTATTTCCTTCAAACAGTTTTGTTAGGGCATCAAACATGGCTTTAGGTGTCTTGAGGGAGGACACCTGTGGAATGAGGTGATCCTTGATTGAATCAGCAATGATCCTCTTTTCCATAACCAACTTCTTCTTATGTAAGGCCTTGGACTCATCTCCCTCTGGAACTGGAACCTCCTCACTCATATAGGAGTGCAACTCATTTTGTGCCAGGACCAGGGAGATCCTATAATTCTAGGGTTAGAAGTTATCAGCTCCCTCAAGCTTTTCATCAAGCTTGGTATGATGAGACATATTAACTGAGAACCTCAAATGGAAATACAAAAGATTTAGATCTTACCAGGTCAAGATGTCGAATCTGGATTTCGAGCTGAAATCCTGTAGTGTTGGTTCAGGAGCATATTAGGGTTTTAATTTTTCGGAGTTATGTCCAACCAAATGCTTTGAATTTGATCCATAACTTCAATTTTGGGGAGGAGATCAATCCAAGCCTAGGATCACTGAAAAATTCCACTTCTGTGAAAATCCCTAATTTTCGGCAGCAATGTCGGGTCCAAAACTAACAAACCTCAAAATTGGATTCTTCTTCCATAGAAAGATGCGCCCTAGGGAGGAGAGTTATTCCACCCTAATTTTGCTGAAAATCTATGGAGAGAGATCCACAAAATAGGAAGCCCTAGTTCCCACAGTTGCATAGTGTCTTCTTCTAAGGTTAGCTCTGATTCCATGTTAGATTTTTAACATTAATCTAGTGTAACATTAGGATCTTTAACTGGGAGAACAACAAGCACAGTAGTCAAACATAAGAGATAATGAACGCAGTATTTTTCCTCAGGGAAACCATAAATGGAGAAAACCCCGCAACATCCTCAGAGATAGAATTGGCACCAAAGCGAAACACAGAAACAGTAAGATGATCTCTTGAGAGTAGTAACCTCTTTCTTCCTTGCCCCAATGTCTTTCTCTTCCTCAGCTATGTGCTACAACTAAGTGTGAGTGAGCGTGTGATAAATAGAGAGGCTATCTCTCTATTTATACTAATTCCCGACTTGAATAAACCCAACTAGGGCCAAGTTCACTAGGTGAGTCTAATAACCCTGGTGCCCTGTAACTGCAGGGACTTTAACCCTTAGACAATAGGAGAGTTAACCACCTTGACTTGACATAACTTGTTTACATTATAGAAACTTCCCGATAGGAACATCGGAGCATGACATGACTCAAGTACATTACAAATACATCCCGGAATAAACATCGGGTTACAATACATAAGAAATACAAGTGAATACATTCCAAAGTTACAATTACATCAACAAAGAGCAAGACAAGTGTCATAAGAGTTACTAAACCAATAAGATGAGTGGATGAAGCCCATGGAGGTAAATTCAACCTTATATGGCCTCACAAAGTTAATAAAAGGATTTTATGAGGAAGGAGAATATATTTTGATCATTTTTTTATTGGCTTTTGAAATTTTGGAGATCTTTTCCTTGTCCATTGCACAGTGCACTAATACATAATAGCAAATTTGTGACGGTTTTTCATTGCTATTCCCACGTTTCATCATATCAATTGCAATAATAATGGTCGTGATGTTTCATGGCACTTATTTCATGGATATAATGATGAACTTTATAAGCCTTCGATATAGAGATGCAAAATGGCCACCACGTGTCTTCTATACGGTGGCCTTGAAATTGATTTTTTCAATTCATTTTCTATGTTTCGTCGCTCTATCAACAAAGTTGTCGTCCCTATAACGATGAAAATATGGGCAAAACTGCTAGGAAAAATTTTGTTTCCACACAAAATCGTGGAACACTTTCGACAAATGTTTGTCTCTCTATTAATGAATTCTGGAATTTGAACATAAATTTCTTCCACGCAAAATCGTGGAAAACCAATCTCTATCGATGAAATCTGCAAGTTGAACGGTAATTTTTCCACAAAACTTTGTTACTATAGCGACGGTATTCGTGGAAAGCCACCCGGGGTTTCAACAGTTTTTCAATACCCACGACAAAAGTTTGTGGATATGGTTTAAATGTTTCTTTTGTATTTTCTGTTAACCAAATTTGACTGTGAAATTTACGTTTCATAGATTCAACTTTAATGAATTAAAGTGAAGGTATATGCTTCACCAAGTATAGTTTTCTAGATACCCTTAGTCAAATTGCTTCTTCATTTACATTTTATAAATTTGTGTGCCATTTACTGGTCTTGAATCCCCATATGTGTTTCTTGATTCTTGTTTTTTTGATTGTAAGAGTACGTGAGTGATAAAGAAAATGGATTTTGACATTGTTGGGACTCGGGAGGAATCCTGTGGTGTGCATGAATTAATATAGGCATGCACGTACCTGCATCTATTGTTGCTCATGCATTCCCATTTAATTTGATAAAGAGATTCTATGGCCATATTCCCCGTACCCAGCAATCATGCTTGGTATTTTTGTGTAAGAGTTCGTTCTATAATCTATTCCGCCACATTTTAGGCAATTATATAACAAACAATTCCATGGTTAACATGTATTTAGATCCATGGCTTGAACAAATCCTTAACTAATATATAACAAATTCTAAACTCGAACAAATCGCTAACTATTATAGCATTCAAATGTATAATTCAATGGTTAAAATGTATTTAGATCCATGACTCGAACAAATCCTTAACCATTACATAACTAACGACTTCTCGATACTATCATACCATATGCATTGACATTAAAAATCCATCGATTAGGGCATAATTTATGGTTTTAATAAATGTTAGGAAGCAATTAAAAAAATATATGGTTCTTTTTCCAAAGAAAAAAATCGTAAATAACTTTATTCACTTTTAGTAGATGGCCCTCATAGTTCATTATACAAATTACAACAAAAATGTTGTCAGATACAATATTTGCCTCAAAAAGCACAAATCCACAATCCAAATCTAATGTTCATAGGTCATCAAATCATAAAGTTCACTAAATCCTTTCCAACAGATAGAAACAATAGTACATGAAATAAAATAAGTCTGATCATAGCAGACTTATATCATCACTCCTGATAAATCAGGTCAGATCAGAAAAATGTGATCAGTAGCAAAAAAAAAAACAGAGCAGAACTAGCATGCTGAGAAGGTCTCAGAAAAGTCTAAATGCTGATAAAAAAACAGCAGCTAAAAAGGTCAATTCCAGATCATCCAGAGATGAAAAACATAGTATTCCAAATTCATTCAGTACCAAATATAAGAGGCCAACCAGCTCGCAAATCAAGCTCTGAATAATGTTGCTAAATATCACCAATTTCGAAGGCACCTCAAATTCAGCCATGGCATCATTTCTGGAAATTCATCAAGAACCAGCAATCTGTCATATGACAGACAGCACTCTACATCTGCTTTAGAAAACCTGAAAAGTTTCTGTGGAATCTGCCTCATTTTGTTCAAAAGTATGCCAAAAACCCTCATGAATGCTACCCCCTGCTTTTGCCAATAAATCAGCTTTGGAATTTATTTCCCTATAAATGTGTTTGAAAGACACATGATCAAGACAGTCTGATAAATAATGAACTTCTTGAAGAATCAAGGCTAATTCAAGATTTTGTAATTTATACTTACCAGATGCCCAATTAATAACAAGCTGGGAGTCCCCAAAAATTTGAATTTTGTCCAAATTATGCATCCTAGCCAGCCTAAGGAGAAGCTTAAGTGCACATAATTCTGCATAATTATTCGTGCCCAAACCTAAACCTGCTTTGAAGGATATATGATTCCTATCAGAAATGAACAGAATACCCCCAGCCCCACAGATCATTGGATCCCCTGCAGCAGATCCATCAAAATAACCCCACGCATATGACTGATCAATATCTTCTACAAGAATTGTTCTGATAGGAACCACAGGGATAGACTGCGGTAAGTTCTTTAGCATGCTCAAACTATAACTTGAAATTTGAGCTGGAGATGATTCACTTTCCTCAAAACAAGAACTATTCCTTGCTTTCCATATAAACCAAAGGACAATGATGGGTAGAGGTTTAATAAGGATTACATCTGATAACATACACCAGTTTTTAAAGCAATCAGATATTGTGACTCCATTCCATAGATTATTAAGGGTCAAATGATCCTCAATAATAGACCAAACCGATTGCGTAAAAGGGCATTCTATTGCAATATGGAAATTTGATTCGCAGCTCTGTTTGCAGAGATAACATCTACCAGGACCCTCTCTACCTCTCAAGCAGAGAACATCCCATGTTAATGCTTTACCAGTGAGGAGAAACCAACTAAAAATTTTTATTTTTAGTGGACACTTCATCTTCCATAAAACCTTCCACCACCAGTTCAAATCCACTTCTCTGAAAATAAGTTCATTATATCCCAATTTTGGATAATATTTTCCTGTTTTGGATAATTGCCAGATAAGATAGTCATCTTCAGTAGATAGTCTTACATGACTGGATTTTAGAATGGCAATATATCCATTCCAAATAGCAATCTCAAAGGGATCATTAAACCCCAAAGTATCTGCAGATAACCATTCTTGTGGTATTAAAACAGACATACCAGTAGTTCCAATATCTGAGAGATAATGGAAACCAGCCAAATGTAGCCTATCAACCATAGCATTAGGCAAAGAATGACGCCAATTACATCCAACCCACGGATCTAATCCTATGCGAACAGCTTTTCCGGTACCTACCTTCCAGACCAGAAATTCCCCAATAAGGTCAAAGGCCCAAAGGACTGCTTTCCAACAGATTGAAATATTCTTTTTCTTTTTAATAGGGGATCTTATCCAATCCAATTTATTTAAAGGAAAAATATATTTCTGATAAGCTATCTTAACCCATAAACCCGAACCCTGAATAATATCCCACGCCTTTTTTGCTGCAAGAGATTTGGCAAATAAGACAGGTACCTTGAGTCCCCACCCCCCCATGGATTTAGGCAATGCGATAGTCTTCCAAGATATCCAGGCTAATCCAGAGGATTTCTGATTACCAGTCCAAAGAAAGTTAAAACAAATTTTTCTGATTTTGTCAATGACCCCCATAGGAACCCAGAAATGCATCCAATAAACAGGAATAGCCTCTAAGACAGCTTTAATCAATACCATCTTTCCTCCTTTTGACAACCAACGGAAGCTCCAGTTCTGAATCCTTTTTTCAACTTTAATAATCAGCCAATCCCAATCCTTAATAAGATACCTGCAAGGTTTAAGGTTAAACCCTAGGTACTTCATTCCTGATTC
Source organism: Pseudotsuga menziesii (assembly GCA_001517045.1). NCBI lineage: Eukaryota > Viridiplantae > Streptophyta > Pinopsida > Pinales > Pinaceae > Pseudotsuga > Pseudotsuga menziesii. Next base: position 31,265 of record LPNX010257212.1, on the reverse strand, counting down.
AATTCGAGCAACAGGAAAGTTAAAGATGTTCTGTAATGTAATAACATCAGACTCTTCCAAACAAGAGAAGAATAGTGTTGATTTATTGTTATTAATTAGCATCTCGGATGCCTTACAGAAAAGCATTAAAATCTCGTAAAGAGTGGAAAGAGATTGTTCAGAGCCATCATTAACCATGACAATATCATCCACAAAAAGGACATGAGTTAAGACAACATCATTTCCGAAGTCTAAACCATGATAAGACTCATTGTGTGAAGCATGCAGGATAGCTCTCCCAAGTCCTTCAACCACAATAAGAAATAGGAGAGGAGCTAGAGGACAACCCTGTCTGAGCCCCCTACCTGATTTGAAAAAATTTGTAGCAACACCATTGATGAGCAGAGAGAAAGAGACAGATGAAAGACTGCTCATAACCCATGCAATAAAATTCCCAGCAAAGCCCATTTTTGCAAGAATGACTCGAAGATAAACCCAGCTGACTCTATCATATGCTTTAGATAGATCAATCTTAATCATAACAGCTTTCATGGATTTAACATGCATTGAATGCATACCCTCCTGAATGACTCCTACAGCATCATGAATCTGCCTTCCCGGCAAAAATCCAAACTGTTCACCAGATATATAGCTGCTCAATACCTTCCTGATTCTGATCGAAATGATCTTACCAATAATTTTGTAAACAAAATTACAAAGAGATATAGGACGAAAATCCTCAAAAGATGAAGGGCTGTCAATCTTAGGAATAAGGGCAAGAAAAGTTGAGTTAAAGACAGCTGGGATCTTGCCACTTGTCCTGGATAAATCAATATCCCTTAAGAGATCTTCACCCAAAACATCAAACAGACACCTATACACCTCAACCGGGATACCATCCGGGCCAGGACTCTTGTCATTTTTGCTAATGCGTAAGATATGCTTAATATCTTGAAGAGTAATAGCTTGCATAAGTTCTACATTATCATCCTCCGAAACAGATGTAGGGAAATGACCAGCACTAAGGACAATTTCTGGAAGATGGAGATCATCTTCTTCTTTAAAAATATTTTCAAAGTGCTGGATCCCAGCTTCTGCTATAGCCTCAGAACCTTCCACAAGGTTTCCAGATTGAGTTGTGACATTTTCTGTGGGCTGCAAATTTGTGAAAAAATGGAGTGTTATCATCTCCACAATGTAGCCATAAAACCCTACTTTTCTGACGAGCCTCATTTTCCCTAAAAAGAAGAATGGCCTGTTTGCGCGATTCTAACTCAGTCAATAAATTCTTTTCAACCATTGTTAAAATACCAGAAGAGTGACTATGATGAAATCTATTTAACTCAAATTCAATTTCAACCAAGTATTTAATATTCTGAGCTTTTTTATTCAGAGACCATTTGGTAGAAATGTCTTTTATGCGTTTCAGATTCACACAGAATTGAGCCGCAGGAGATAAGTCAGATCAAACATCAAAGCAGACCCAAGAGTTTTTTAAGGCATCAACCAAGTCAGGATAATCCAGCCAGCCTGCATTAAACTTGAAAGGGCTGTGGGCCTTGGAAAGCTGAGAGGAAATTTGCAGAAAAACCGGTTGATGGTCAGATACACCTCCACACCCAATCCATTGTTTAAGAAGGAAGTTACAGTCTAGGAGGTCAGCCGAGACTAAAAGACGATCCAATCTTTTACAAATACCCTCATCACCAACTCTGCGATTACTCCAGGTAGGAATTGATACCAAAGGATTGATATCAACTAACCCCAAATTCTCCAAAAGGTTATGGAAATAATTGGATAAAGGATCAATTTGAGCGTGTAACCCCCAAATCTCTGATAGACCCAGGCAGAAATTAAGGTCACCTCCAAAGACTAAATTAGGAGACGAAAAACAATCCAGTTTGATCAGATTGTTCCAGAAGGATTCCCTATCCAAGTAGGGCGCGTATAAATTTACAAAGGATAGATCAATTTGTAAATCATAATCAAATAAAACAACACACAACCCAGCTTTTAAAGCCCATGCATTAAGCATAAGAAAATTAACAGACTTCCATCCTATAATAAGTCCACCAGATCTGCCCATAGCATCCACTGATATGAACTTCCATCCGAGAATCATAACTTCCAAATCTTGAACCAAAGCATCCCCCTCAATCATAGTTTCTTGAATAAAAATAACATCAACAGAATGAAGATCGATAAGCCTCTTGACCGCTAGTTTCTTAGGAAAACTAGCCAAACCCCTTACGTTTAAGGTCATAAGTATCATAAGGGAACTTGATAGAGGGCAGATGCTCTAAGCGCCCCATCACCTTTAAAAACCGCTTGGCCTAACAGATTACCGTCAGTCAAACCTTCCTCATACTCAAGAGTCCCAATTTTATCTCTGACAGGCCTATAATTCTCCTGAACTGATTTAGAACTCGATCTGAGAAAATACCCTTTACTAACAACTGCCTTACATGGAGAAACAAACCCAAGATCCTTCAAAGAAATATTCGGAAAAGAATCCTCTGATGTAAGATTCAGAAAAAAATTATCATCCAAATTAGATAAACTGATCTGTTTGAGATTGGCTAAGGGATCAAAACAAAGAGGAGACCCGAGAGCATCCAGATTCTCAACAACAGATTTACCTACCTTAGCCCTAGGCTGAATCTCATCAAAACCATGAGAAACCCCGATAACATCCAAATTCGCATCAACAGATATACCAATCTTAGCAATAGGCTGAATCTCATCTAAACATTTATCCAGGGTTTCATTTACCGGGATCCCTGCCTTAGCTAAAGGATCAAAACCAATAGGAAACCCGAGAACATCCATATGCTCACCAATAGATTTACCCACCTTAGCAGAAGACTGAATCTCATCAAAATCATGAGAAAACCCATGATCACCCAGATTCTCATTAATAGATTTACCACCCTTAGCAATAGACTGAACCTCATCTAAGCAATTATCCAAGGTTTCAATTACTGGGATCCCTGTCTTAGCATTAGACTGATTCCAATCTTTTTTGACTCTCCAGATTTTATGAAATGAATGTTTTTTAAATGATAGGGAACAATCATTTGCCAGATGTCCTAGCCCATCGCATCGAAAACATCGAAAGGGAAGTCCCGAGTAATCCAGAGGCTGGATGATATCTTTGTTACTAGATTTAATGACCAAATCTGCAGGCAGTCCTAGACGAAAATCTAACAAAACAAGTACCCATCCTATGCAGCAGACCCCAGAGTTTAAATAGGAGAAATCAGTTTCCAGGTGGGTGCCCAATGAATTCCCAACAAGTCTGAAGAAATCCACAGACCAGAATTTAAAGGGTAAATGCGGCAATTTGACCCAAGTAGGGACTTGATCGTACCTTTCTTTTCGCGGATCAAATAAAGGTGACCACCTTTTAATAAGAAGAGCAGCCTTATCCCATTTCCAGACACCAGCAAGAATCCTATCATAGTCATCTGCTGAAGAGAATTTAAATGCTATCCAGCCCCGAGGGAGAATAAAAATCTCAGGAATAGAACTGATAATCCCAGTCCAGACCCGAACAGCCCACCCAAGAAGAGAATCTGAATTATAATTACGGTTTCCGAATCTCCCAACCAAAGTCACAGCATTAGTAAAAACTATGTCATTTAGTAGCACATCTTCCCCCAAATTCATTAAGACAGGATTAGTCTTTTTAATAGGTTTAGGAATCCTCTTCTTGGGCTTACCACTGCTAACAGAGTAGAAGGGCTCATTAACAGGATCCATAGATCCAGCAGAAAGGGAAGATCCCAACTCTGCACTCTTACAAACCTTATGAACCATCTCATCTACCTGGAAAACCGGTATCTTATCAGACTGAGAAGAATGCCCACCTGAAATCTTTTCACTTTGAGATAAACCTAATGATTCCAAAGGATAATCTAGAGTAGGAGAAGCATGAAAATTCCCAATAACACAGTTATTCCCAATACGACATGCAGGTGAGAGATTCCCGCAATTCCCCAAGTGTTTAGAGTCTTGACAAAATGGATCCAAATCTAAATGATGAGACTCATTCTCATCCAGAAAAGCAGTCCTAGTCATCTGTGAAATAGGAAAAGAAACATCCCGGTGTCCCATGCCCATCCTAGAAAGAGAATCCCCAGCATCAGTAAAACCCTCTCCCAGAGTCTGATGATCAAAATTCGGCTGATCCAAAGGATCAAAAACAGCCGTGGAAATAGGGATAGGCTTCAGCATCTGACTCCCACCCAAACCAGCGTTATCCGAACATACCAATGAAGAAGAAACATTGTCCAAAAGATTAACCTGATCACTAACAGGCCCCAGATTGCCCAGATTAAATGGCGAAAAGGAATCAGAGAGTCCCCAGTTCTATTATGTCTACTAACAGGCCCCAGTTCTATTATGTCTACTTTCCTTTTAAATTTAAAAGCAAGGTATAAGATATTCGAAAACGTTTTAATTGTATATGTTAGATTTAGAAAAGTAAACCATATATAATTATTTTTTGTGTTTTTATAATGTTATAAGTTAGATTCAAAAAGGTAAACCATTCATATAATCATTTTTTATTTTATTTTATTTCTTAATATTTATTTCTATATATAATGTTTGATTCTTTAAATTTTATAATATTTTATATTTTATTTCACTTTTAAAATATTTTATGTATTTTATTCACCAGTTATGTCATTAGTTTCTCATTTATTTCATTCCATATAATTAAAATTAGAATTAGGCTAGGGTCACTTGGCTGCTTTAAGCTAGGATATGAAAGGATTGGCTATGATATGTGAGGTTCATGAATAAGCAAAGGAAGCTTAGATTAGACTAATGCAGAGTAGGTTTAGGGTAGAATATGTGAGCGGATTAAGGTTAGGGTAAGATAAACTTAAGATACCTAAGGAGAGGTAAGACATAATAAACTACAATAAAATAAGTATTGAAGGGTATATGTATCCTAAGGTAAATAGGATAAATTGTTTTCCTATGGGATAGGGTAAAAGTAGGTAATATTAGTACAATAAAGATAATAAAGGATTTAAGTTATATTAGGGTAGGCTAAGATAGGTTGAGGTAGAGTTAGAGTAGGATCAGAGAGGAGAGGAGGGAGGAGAAGAGAGGATAGTGTAGGGTAAGGTGGGATAGGGTAGTGGTGGGATATGTTAGAATAAGGTTAGGTTAGGGTAAAATAGAGTTGTGGAGGTGTAAAATAAGATATATTGATAACGTAAGGTAGGGAAGGGCTTGATAAGGTACAATACTAGATGAGACCATGAAGTTGATGGAAAATATGGATAGTGTAGGAATACACATCCACTTTATTTTAAATATGTGTGCTTTCACGGTTCAACAATTTCCTAACAATGACGTAGGATGAGCATGTGTAAAGGAATTTGCACGCGAGTTTTTTGTATATGTAAAAAAACAAAGAGAGAGAGAGAGGGAGGTGGGAGGGGGAGGAAGAGGAGAAGGGGGAGTGGAAGAAAGAGTGGAAATGGAAATGGGAGAGAGGTAGGGGGAGGGTGAGAGATAGGGGTTGGGAGTGAGATAAAGAGAGGGGGAATGAGGGAGAGAGAGAAAGAGGGGCAGGTTCAAAGAGAGAGAGAGAGAGAGAGAGAGAGAGAGAGAGAAGAGGACAAAGAGAGGGAGAGAGGGAGAGTTTTGGAGGCATAGAGGGAGAGAGAGAGGGAGAGAGAGAGAGGGTGGGAATTAGGGGATAGATAAAGAAAAAGAGAGGGGGGGATGGAGACAAAGAGAGGGATAGAAATGGAGAGAGAGGTGGGTAAGGGGCCATAAAGAGAGAGAAAGGGGGGTGGAGAAGGGGGGGGGGAGAGAAAGAGACAGGTATATAGAACTAGAGAGAGAGAAAGAGAGAGGAGTGGTTAGGGGTAGGGGGACTAGTAGTGGCTAGAGGAATATAAAGGAATGAGGGTGTGGTTAGTGGTAGGGGGGATGGCATTTGGAGAGAGAGGGGACATGTTTAGGAGTTGGAAGAGAGGGAGAGAGGGGTGGGGTTTCATCGTAGTTGGAGGAGTAGGATATATGGGGAGGGGAAGGGTTAATCATGGTTAGGGGGAATATGGTAGAGAAAGAGAGAGGGGAGAAAGGGTTAGTAAGGGTTTAGGGGAGGAGGGAAGAGAGAGAGTGTGTTATAGAATAAAATGGTACATCTCTTCCTATGACAAATTTCACATGTTTTTGTCTCATGTCGACACTTCATGAAAATTCATTGTTAGTCATTGAAAAAATACCTTGATTGGAGGAACCATATATTGAGTTTTGTAACTATTTTTAACCTCTTCTCTATACCATCAAAAAGGTATATGAACAAGGAAAAACTTTCCAGAAGACTTCAACCCCTGAAAATGCATTGAAATACCTTAAAAAATAGATTGTTTGACATACTCATAATTTTTTTTAAGCAAACCTATGAGTTTCCCTTGACACTCACAACTTTGCTTCATAAAACCTATGAGTTTCCCTTGACACTCACAACTTTGCTTCATAAAACCTATGAGTTTCCCCTGAATTTGCCAAAAAAATATAAAATTATGGAAATTCTTGAATTTGGGATAGTTTGGGTGGTTTTGGAACTAATCCCTATTCGACTCTAGCTCTTCAAAAAAAAATATAAGTGCGGGAGAGGGGTCCATGAAAGGGGACTTAACATTTTCATTGTTATGATGGTGGAATTGAGACTCTCATCCCCCCTACCTTTTCCCTAGATGCCATATTCCTATGTTGTAGAGCTTGGAGGCTGAGATCCTTGGAGAAGAGAAGCAGGAGATCTAGATCAAGGTTTGTGAGGTGCCTAGCTTGAGGAGAAGGTAAACTTTGTACTTCTTCCACTTGATAATAAAGATATGACGCTCCTCGCTTTCCAAATCATTGTCTAATGTATGTTATACCTCTATTTATGATCATATTCTAATGTCAATTAGATTACAGTTTCATGTTATTTTGATTATCATTGCTTTACATATAGTCAAATTTGTTTGAGGAAGGTTGAAGATTGTTTTGTAGGTCTCTGGATTAAGGAGCACAAGGGGGGCTAAAGGAAAGATCTGATCGACCTTCACTGAATTAGGTATGAGCATTTATTACCTTTGAATATTGCTTATGTTTGCTTGCATAACTTTATACATCGGTCTTTAAACCCTAGTATGTTGGTGGCCTCTTAACCCCGAGCCATAGGAACACTTTCCTCCACAACAGAGAGAGAAAGAGAGAGGATGGGGTGCTCATTATTGGGAAATGGGTTAGGAGAGATAAATAGAGGTGGGGTTAGGGGCATGAAGAGAGAGAGAGAATGAGGGGGTTATTAGGGTGGTAGGGGTAGGGGATTGATGAGAGAGGTGATGCTTGTTTAGTGAGAGAGAGAGAGAGAGTTTAGGGGAATGGTGATTAGATCAGATAAAGAGAGGGGGGATTAGGGATAGAAGAAGTAGGAGAGAGATAAAGTGGTAGGTGTTTCTTGGTGAGGAGTTAGGTTGTTTGGGGTAGAGAAAGGGAGAGAGTAGGGTACATAGGTTATTAGGGATAAGGGAGCCAATGTGGATTTGAGGAAGCGAGAGAAAAGACTTGTGGGTTGGGTGTTTTGTGAGGAGGGATTTTGCATGGGAGATATTTAGATAGAGAGGGAAAGGGAGGGAGTGTGTGTGTGTGTGTGAGAGAGAGAGAGAGAGAGAGAATGGGAGAAGGTTTACTAGTGTGAAGGAGATATGGTTTTAATATAGAGAAAGAGAGATTGGGAGGAGGGGGATTGTGGAAGAGAGACAATAATGGGGGGATGCGGGTTTAGAGAGAGAGAGAGAGATTTGGGGTGTTTCATTAGTGGGAAG
>LPNX010257212.1:4951-22989 GCA_001517045.1 Pseudotsuga menziesii | reverse complement strand
GGGGGGGGGGGAGGAAGGAAGGGAGATTATTAGGGTTAGGTTGGAGGAGGGGGTTGTATAAAAGAGATAAAATTTGGGAGTGTTAGGTGTTTGGGGAGGACTGGGTATCTTGGGGGAGAGAGAGAAATAGAGAGAGAGGTAACTATATAGGGATATATAGGTAGAGGTAATGGTAGGAGGGGGGAATAAGAAAGGTAGGGGGTTAGGGGTGGGACAAGGAGTGGCAGAGAAAGCATGGATGGGGTTAGGGGTAATGACAAGAGGGGTGAGAGAGAGAGAGATATGGCATGGTTAGTTATTGGTGGAATGAGGAGAGGGATTATATGGAGAGAGAGAGAGAGAGAGTTGGGGGTTTCAGATATGATGAGATTAAGATAACTAAGGAGTGGTAGGGCATGATAAACTACAATGAAATAATTATTGAAAGATGAGGGTAAGATATTGTAAATAATATAAATTTTAGGCCCATGGGTTCGAGTAAAAGTAGGTATTAGGATTAATATAATAAAGCTAATAAACACTAAGTTAGATCAGGTTAGGGTATTATAGGTTGACTTGGTTAAGATAGAGTTGAGTAGTATAAATGAGGAGAGGGTAGGCCAGTTTAGGGTAAGGTGGGTTATGGTAGTGAAGGGATATTCTTTAATAATGTTAGGTTAGGGTAGAATAGAGTTAGGGAGGTTCAAATTAGTTATGTTAATATTGTAGCATAGGGAAGGACCTGATAAGATATGATACTCGGTGAGAGGACCAATTTTATTACAAATTTGGATACAATAGGAACATGCATCAACTTGATTTTAAATGTGTGTGAATTAACATGAATGGTTGTGCTTTAACATTTCAACAATCTCCTAACCTTCACATAGGATAAACACATGAATGGAATTTGTGTGCGTGTTGTTTCTAAGACTTGTGTGCATTATTTTGTATATGCAAAAAGAGTGGGAGGATATATGGATAGATAGATAGATATATATATATAGATAGATAGATAGATAAATATAAAGAGAGAGATAGGATGGGGGGTCATTAGTGGGAAGGGGGTTAGCATATACAAAGATAGAAGCTGGGTTATGGGTAGAGAGAGAGAGAGAGAGAGAGAGAGAATCAAGGGATCATTAGTGGGAAGTGGGAAGGAGGTTAGGAGAGATAAATAGATAGGGGGCTAGGGGTAAGGGTAGTAGGAGAGAGAAAGAAAGAGAGAGGCATAGAAAGGTGAGTATTTAGGTGGTTTGGGTAGAGAGAGATGTATTAACGCAAAAAAATTCTCTCCTAGCTATATATGGTATAAACCACATACATACATCATATCCCTACCACTTTTCCTTACCTTTTCCCTTCACAACTATGGTTTACCTTCATTCTCTCTCAAAAAAGGCCAAAAAAACCACAAAAGAGCTAAAAAGCTCACAAAAGAGCTAAAAAGATCAAAAAAGGGCTAAAAACCCACAAAAGGGATTAAAACCCTAGATAGGGATTAAAACCATAAATAGGGTTCCAAAACCCTAAAAGACAAAAAAGGATAGAAAAACCTATAAAATAGTGTGGACGTCTCCATCACAAGATTCACTTATTTCTTCTTTCATTTTTCTATTCCTTGAGTATGGTGAGAAACCAACATTGTCAAATTAATCACATGATTTTTCTAATCATTCCATAACCCTACCATCTCCCATCCGGTACGTAGAGGTGACCCATTTCCAAGTTTGGCCACGGTGGCCTATTTTCAAGAAAAAAGAAGGTATACTTGTCATATTGTTTATTTGTTTATTTTAATAATGTTTGATTGTATATTTTTTGTTACTAATATTATTTCTTGTTGTATCTTTCCATCACAAAATTTACCCTTTTGTTCCATTGACAGAAGGGAGGTGCTTTTACATGTAGAAGGGGTGAAAACCCTGCTACAATTTTGGCGACCATACTGGGTCGATCCTCTTGGATCCCTTATTTTGTAGGTGTTTCTTTTATTTTTACTCATAGTTGTCACTGATCAGACCCCCACATGGCTAATCTGAACCTGTACAACACCAGTGCCTTCCCCCCTGCCCTATCTGGCTCATTTTTTTAAAATTTCCAGTTTCGGCCCAAGTCGCACCTTTTTTCCCATTAATTGTGACCAAGGTCACACATTTTTTCCCAAAAAGCATGATTTGGTCCCACCCTTTTTCCTGTTAAGTGTGAATTTCCTCCCAGGGGCTCAGTTGCGCCTGTTTTTTATTTTTGATTAACATAGTCGCCTCTGTTTTCCTGTTTGAGCAACCCTAATGCGGTTGTTGACCTATTAAGTGCGACCTATATGTTTATGAGCTGATTTAATTCTATTTTACTACTTTGTCTACATTTTATAAGTTGGAAATTAACCTACTTATTTGACCCCTCCTCCTCTACTCAGTCATCGAACTATGGGGACTCCTGAGATACAACGAGGGGTTGAGTAAGTTAAGTAATATGAATCCACTTCACAATTGTTCTCTTTAATTAAAAATAGGTGAATTTCAAGGCTACGGAGAGTGGTAGACCATTGGGGGTCTCACAGCATTCGCATCCTCCTTGTTGAGCACTGGGTATTTGGGGTTTGACCTGTGGATATACGGGTGGACTTGTTTCCACTTTGTTGAGAGCCCAAGAATCCCTATTTGATGTGAAGGATATGAATTTGGTGTATTCACACTACCGGTTTGCAAACATAACAGTCAGTCACATGTCTTTCAGACCCTTATCTGTCTTGCACTTTGTTCAGAGCTGCTTTTACCTTTCAAACCTGCTTTGGTACTGTTGATGTAATTGTAACTTCAGAATGTATTCACTTGTATTTCTTATCTATTGTAACTTGATGTTTATTCCGAGATGTATTTGAGTCATGTCATGCCCTGATGTTTCGATCGGGAAGTTGCTATAATGAGAAATTCATGTCAAGTCATTGTGGGTAACCCTCCTATTTGTAAAGGGTTAAAGTCCCCATAGTTGTGGGGCCCTTGGGTTATTAGACTATCCTAGTGAAGTCGACCCTAGGTGAGTCATTATAAGTCGGGGCAATAGTCTCCACCATTGTGTTACCCTCCTATTGGTCGAAGGAGGCAAAGTCCCCACAAGTGGTGGGGCACTAGGGTTATTATACACTCATAGAGATGTAGGCTCTAGTAAGTAATTGTTAAGTTGGGCCGACATGATTGAGTGCACTTCAAGTGAACGAAAGAATATAAATAGAGAGTGAGACTCTCTATTTATCACACACATCATTCACTCACTCAAGTGTGGCGCACTAATGAAGAAGGAAATACTGGGACTAGACAAAAGAAGAAGACTACTGCTATTTTGGGATATCTCTTACTGTTTTGGTGCTGATTCTATCTCTAAGGAAGTTGCAGGGTTTTCTCCTTTATGGTTTCCCTAAGGAAAACTCTTTGTGTCTCTTGTCTCTTGTGATGTTCTTATGTTTTATTGATGTGCTTGTTATTCTCTCAGTGAAAAGATCCTAAGATCATAATGCTAGCTTATATAATGAAAAACTAACATGGTATCAGAGCTAACCTGAGAAGAAGACATTGTGCAGCTACAAAAGCTAGGGATTCTTACTTTTTGGGTCTTTCTCCACAATCTATCAGCAAAAGTATGCTAGGATGACTCTCCATTGAAGGGTGCATATTTCTATCAAAGCGGATTTCAATTCCAAGCATTTTCAATTTTCTGTGCGGAAATTAGGGCTTTGTACAGAAGAGGAATTTTTGAGTGAGACTAGCATAGGATTTTTCTCCTAATCAAAACCGAATCTTAGAGACCTAGATCAAGAAATTTGGTTGGGTGAAACTCTGGGAAAGTCAAACCCTAGTTTGACCCCGAGCTTGAAAAACCCTAAATACTAAAAATGATACGTTTTGGTACAGTCTATATATTCCGAGGCTGGAGAAGTCTCAGAAGCTAAAAATTGCAGGGGCCAAATAGGAAATCCTGAAGAACACTGTGTCCACAATTCAGCCTCAGATTCACTATATTCCAGGAGATATGATCTCTCAAAGTTAGGGTTCCAGCCTCTTCCAAAAATCATCCATAAACAGGAAACCTAAGGAGAATTGAAATATCTTGGGCTACAGAGGTCCAAATGGAATTCCTGAAGATTTTCCAGAAAGGGAACGGACTTTAATTTCATTGGTGTGAATATCAGACTCATAGGATCAACCAGTGACACATGGCATGACGTACAACTTCATTGTTCTGAACAGTCCTGTAACAGGTCACCTTGGGAAAAAGATCATAAATCCCAAATGATGAAACAAATTCTGATGAAAACTATGGTGTTAGATCGGGGACATGAGAGGTTACCTTAGTACAAAATTTCAGACATAGAGGATTATTAATTTCGGAGATATCACAGAAACAGTAACAAGCATTTCTGCAGAAGAAATTGGAAAATTAGGGCTTCCTGTTCCGGGATCTTCCCTCCACTATTTTCAGAAAAGGAGTACATTGGACAGCTCCATTTGAAGAGATCTATCTGTTTGTCCAATCAGATCTGAAAGATTCCAATTTTTGAAAATTAGGGTTTATGTGACAACCCCTATATCAACGAACTCCAGGACAAGGACAGACACCTCAAATCGGTAAGATCTAATACTTTGCTATTTCCATTTGAGGTTCTCATTTCAATATGATATATCACATCAGATTCATGAAAATCTTGGGGAAGTTGACAAATTCCAAGCTTGGAAGTATATGATCTCTCTAAAGAAAATGGATTGGACACCTACATGAGTATGGAGGTTCCAGTTTCAGAGGGAGATGAGGCTAGAAGCATTTCACAAAAATAACTTGGTCAAGGCCAAGAAGATCATGGTTGATTCAGTCATAGATCAACTTGTACCACAAGTGTCTTCCTTAAAGACACCGAAGATGTTGATTCCTTGACCAAGCTATTTGAAGGGAAGAACAAAAATAAGAACATGACCTTAAGAAACTAGTTGAAGAATGTGAAGATCCATAATGCAGAGACCATGCAATAATAAGAGTCTCTCAAATCAAAGAACAACTTGAAGCTGTAAAAGAAAAAGTGAAGAATGTAGAAGTGGTGATGGACACCTTGAATGGCCTCCCAGGATTGTGGAATTCATTCATTCAAGGAATGTGTTCCAGAAGGAAGTGATTACTTTCAGCAGACTCTGAAAAGAAGAAGAAGCTCGATTCATAAGAAGAGAAGGGAAGACGGAATAAACTGAAGATCAAGCTCTCATCATCCAAAGGAGATCCCTCAAGCGATGAGGAATATAAAGAAGCTCGACTCATAAGAAGAGAAGAGAAGATGAGAGAAACTGAATAACAAGCTCTTACCATCCAAAGAATATCCCTCAAGCAATGAGGAATATGAAGAACTCAACTCTTGAATAAGAAACGATGCTATTATGAATGACGAAGACGATGAAGCTGAAGGCTCAAGAAGGAATATACCCACAAAACAAATAAAGATAAGTATTCAATTGTCATGCATTTGTTGATATTTAGTTGATGTATTATGCACGATAGGATGTTTGCATTAATGACAGTATACTACTAATATGCATGTGATGGGTAAGTAGCTCATGGTGCTATACAAATTCTCCATTGCTACTTATCTAGAATGAAACCTCTTTGCTGACATATTGGATTAGTGCACAATCTCAATGTTGTCTTGGTAGAGATGGAAGGCATCTAGAAAGTTTCAGTGAGATATGGATGAATGTTGTATTGGCTAAAGTAGTTGCATGATCATATATTTATGCATAAGAATTTTCCAATATGAATATTGCTTATGAAATGTTTCTAACCATACAACTGTATTTGACTTGTAGGAAAGACCGCATACATAATCGCCTATTAGAAAAGAAGAATGAATACTTGTTTCGAAGAACAGGTGACGACAGTTCAAAGACAAAGAATAATATGATGAGTGCAGTGACATCATTGATGCAAAGCCTTCCAGCCACCAAGAAGACAGGGAAGACCTGTTCAAGAAGAATGATGTCAGAGCGCAGTATTGAGACCTGAAGAAAAGTTCATAGTTCCATCATGCAGTAGATGGAAACATCGTGGGATACAAAGCAAGATTCGTAGCATGAGGCTTCTCAAGAAAAGAAGGCCTAGACTATGAAAAGACATTTGCAGCTAGTAAGAGTTTAAACACATACATGATGAGCCTGATGAAGATCTTAAACTTTGCTACAAGGTTGAAGATGCAAGTCTATACACTAGATGGTCACATAGAATATTAGTAGCATAGGAAGCTACTTGTCACTCTAGTACAGAATGTTTTTAGTGCATAGAGCATAGAAGACAGAGGAAGTATGATGCTTCACTTCAGAGGGAGTGACTACAGAATATATTGAGGTTCGACATGGTACAACAAGATGGGTAGATTACTGATGACTCTAGGCTTTACTAAGAGTAAAGTGGATTACAACCTTTGCTTCAAGGTTGAAGGCAGAAGACTAGTGATGCTCCTGTTATGTGTAGATGCATTATTTTCTAGGCATGGAGGTGTGGACAAGGGAAGTATGCAGTAGAGATCTTGAATAGGTTCAGGATGATGGACTTCATGACCACACTTATGGCATCGAACCTGAAGCTATTAAGTGATGCTTCATCAGAGACAGTTGATGCTACGATGTGTCGTCAGATGATTGGTTCCTTGATATACCTAACGAAGATGAGACCAGATATTTGCTTTGCTGTGAACACATTGAGACATGTTCACCTGATGGTTGCAAAGCATGCAGGGCTATAGTTGAGTATCAACTCAAGTATGATGTGAATCAAAAGATTAACCTAGAGGGTTATGTTGATTCAGATTGGGCAAGCAGTGCCATCGACAGGAAGAGTACTTCAGGATGTTGCTTCAGTATGGGATCAGGTGTGATCTCTTGGTTTAGTAGGAAGCAATCCTATGTGGCACTGAGTACAACTGAAGCAGAGTATGTCACAGCTTGTTCAGCTAGTTGTGAGGTAGTATGGCTGCAGAAGCTACTGTCTGATATATTTGATCTCCAGTTGGATGCTACTTGTATACATTGTGACAACCAGAGTTGCATGAAGTTGTCAGAGAATCCATTGTTCCATGACAAGTCGAAGCATATCGAGATCAAGTATCACTATATCAGGGATATGGTGTAGAGAGGAGCAGTGAAGCTCCTGTATGTTGCGATAGAGGAACAAATAGCTGATGTATTGACGAAGCCATTAGCTAGGATGAAGTTCGAGTACTTCAGGGAGATACTTGATGTTCTCCAAATCGAGGTTCCCTCCAGGAGAAAGTGATGAGACCCATAGCCATTCTGACATGGTGAGAGGATTGGTTCCTTCCATGGTCAAATGTAAGGGCTGAGCCATTCTGTCATGGTGAGAGGATTGGTTCCTTCCATGTTAGATATGAGTGCTAAGATCCATAGCCATTCTGACGAGTAGGTCAGATATAAGGGCTGAGCCATTCTGTCATGGTGATAGGGTTGCTCCCTTCCATGTCAGATATGAGTGCTGGCCATTCTATCGAGTAGGACAGATGTAAGGGAAATTGCCATTCTATGAATGGAGGCACCTGGTCAGTTACCAGGATCACTTAGTGTAGGACTAAGTAGCCATTCTGATGTGATAAAGGGATGTGTTCCCACTTGATCAGATGTAAGGGATGAACCATTCTGTCATGGATAAAGGATTAAGTTCCTTCCATGTCATATGTGAGTGTTGGCCATTTCGACAAGCAGGTCGGATGTAAGGGCAGTGACATGGTGAGAGGATTGGTTCCTTCCATCGTTAGGATGCCACATCCAGCATGAAAAAGGGTTGGCTCTATGAAGACTCATCTAGTTTGAAAAAGGAATAGCTCTGAGTGGATGCCACATCTGGTATGAAAAAGGACCAGCTCTGTGGTGCCTCATCTAGTTTGAAAAAGGACTAGCTCTGGGAAGACTCATCTAGTTTGAAAAAGGACTAGCTCTGTGTAGATGCCTCATCTAGTTTGAAAAAGGACTAGCTCTGGGAAGACTCATCTAGTTTGAAAAAGGACTAGCTCTGTGTAGATGCCTCATCTAGTTTGAAAAAGGACTAGCTCTCGGAAGACTCATCTAGTATGAAAAAGGACTAGCTCTGAGTAGCTGCCTCATCTGGTATGAAAAATGACCAGCTCTGAGATGATACATCCAGTATGAAAAAGGACTGGCTCTGTAGAACTTCCTGTGACGAGAAGAATCATGAGATAGCACCAGGGATGATCTAGATCGAGTGATGATCAAGATCCAGTAATGATGATCCAGCAGTGATGATCCAGATCCAGTCCAGTGATGATGATCTAGATCGAGAGATGATCCAGATCCAGTGATGATGTTCCATGATGATCCAGATCAAGAGATGATCCAGATCCAATGATGATGTTCCATGATGATCTAGATCGAGAGATGATCCAGATCCAATGATGATGTTCCATGATGATCCAGATCCAATGAAGATGACTTACAGATGAAGATGACTTGAATATGAAGATGACTTTGAAGATGACGATGACCTAGATGATACAGAGAAGAAGACTTGTGCTAATAAATTGTGTCAAGAGAATACCTTCCTAGTTAAGAGGGAGTGTTGATGTAATTGTAACTTTGGAATGTATTCACTTGTATTTCTTATCTATTGTAACTCGATGTTTATTCCAGAATGTATTTGAGTCATGTCATGCCCCGATGTTTCAATCGGGAAGTTGCTATAATGAGAAAGTCATGTCAAGTCACTGTGGGTAACCCTCCTATTTGTAAAGGGTTAAAGTCCCCACAGTTGTGGGGCCCTTGGGTTATTAGACTATCCTAGTGAAGTCGACCCTAGGTGAGTCATTGTAAGTCGGGGCAATAGTCTCCACCATTGTGTTATCCTCCTATTGGTCGGAGGAGGCAGAGTCCCCACAAGTGGTGGGGCACTAGGGTTATTATACACTCATAGAGATGTAGGCTCTAGTAATTAATTGTTAAGTTGGGCCGACATGATTGAGTTCACTTCAAGTGAACGAAAGAATATAAATAGAGAGTGAGACTCTTTATTTATCACACACATCATTCACTCACTCAAGTGTGGCGCACTAGTGAAGAACGAAATACTGGGACTAGACAGAAGAAGAAGACTACTGCTGTTTTGGGAGATCTCTTACTATTTTGGTGTTGATTCTATCTCTAAGGAAGTTGTGGGGTTTTCTCCTTTATGGTTTCCCCGAGGAAAACTCTTTTTGTCTCTTGTCTCTTGTGATGTGCTTATGTTTTATTGCTGTGCTTGTTATTCTCTCAGTGAAAAGATCCTAAGATCATAATGCTAGCTTATATAATGAAAAACTAACAGGTACAAGCCTTTTTTTGTTTATTGCAGGAAATCCATTGTTAGTTAGTTATTTCATATTTGAAATTAAAGTAAAATTTTCATACACAAAGTGCACACATAGTCACACTAATAATCAAACATACCCAGTTCATGACCCCACTACAAGATGGTTGGGTGGGAAGGTGATTATGGGTAGGGGGAGAAGGGGGGTTTAGGAAGTGAGAGAAAATTTTGGAGGTTTAGGTGTTTGGGGGGAGGGGGTTGTTTTATGGAGAGAGAGATAAAGAGAGAGGATCGGGGGTCATTAGTGGGAAGTTGGAAGTGGGTTAGTAAATACATAAAGAGGAGGAGGATGGGTTTTTCAGCAAAGGGATGAATATCATGGTTCAGGGAGGATGGGGTTTGCATGGGGGAGAGAGAGAGAGAGAGAGAGAGAGAAAACACACACACACACACATAAGAGAGAGAGAGAGAGAGAGGGGTATTAGCATGAAAGGTGAAAGAGGTTAGGAGAGATATAGGGAGAGAGGGGGTAAGGGGTAGGGGAATATGGGAGAGAGAGATAGAGAGAGAGAGAGAGAGAGAATGTGGGGGTAATTATTTGGAAGGGGGAAGGCGTTTAGGGTAGAAAAACATTGAGGTGGGGATATGGGTAGGGGAAGTAGGAGAGAGAGAGAGAGAGAGAGAGAGATCATGGGAGAATAATGGTAGGTGAATTGGGGATTAATATAGTTAAAGAGATGGGGATTAGGGTAGAAGGAGCAAGAGATTTAGAGTTCGATAGGAGTAGTGGGGTGAGGTGTTAGGTGGTTTGGGGTAGAGAGGGAAGGATATATGTAGAGATATTGTGGGGCTAGGAGATGATTAGGGATAGGGGCATGAGAGTAGTTGAGGAAGTGACAGATAAAAATTGGGTGTTGGATTTTGGGGAGGAGGGGGTTTTTATGGGGAAGAGAGAGAGAGAGAGAGAGAGAATGGGGGGGTGATTGCTGAATAGGTGGGAGGGGGTTAGGAGATACAAAGAAAGAGGGGGAGGAGGGGGGTTGCAAAAGAGATACAAATTTGAGGGGTTTTGGAATTGGGGAGGAGGGGGTTGCAAAAGAGATACAAATTTGAGGGGTTTTGGAATTGGGGAGGAGGTGGGTTTCGTGGGAGAGAGAGAGAGAGAGAGAGAGAGAGAGAGAGAATGGAGGGGTCATTAATGGGAATGGTGAAGGGGATTAGGAGAACAAAGAGAGACAAGGGTTTAGAGTTAGGTGGAGTAGCAGGGAAAGAAAAAAATATAAATGGGGTGGTATGTGTAGCTTTCCTTGGTTTTGGGGTTCGGGAAATCACCCCTCTTTCTTCATGTTTCTCATATTTTCCTTACCTTTACCCCTCTCACTCTGTCTATCCTAATTACCCCAATAGTTATCACCCCTCTTCATCTCTCCCTCTACCACTACCCTATACACCCTCTTCTCTCTAACTACACTAATTATCCATAAACTCCTAATACGACCCAAGCCCAATATCTATAACTTTATTTTCTGCAACCCCCCTCACCCCCCTTAACCCTAAGGTAGTTTTGATGTCTACAAAATCACACATGTGTTTTAGTTCTACAAAATACATGTGTGTTTTAGGTCTACAAAACAAATGCATGTTTTGTAGAACTTAAAAATGTGTGCATTTTGTAGAGCTAAAACATGCATGAATTTTGGTTTCCATGGAACCTAGGTAGGTGGGAATGAAAAAAATAAATTTAAATGAAACTTTCTTGCATTCCTTACCACCTAACTTAATCCTCATCACATGTTCGAGTGTCATCCATCTTTTTATGTGTCTTCTGCAGAGCTAGTTTTGGGTTTACCAAAATAGTGATATGGGAAATGGTAAACCATAGCTAATTAGGAATTTCATCCATTTTCTCAATATTCCTCCATTTTACAGGGAAATTTTTAGGGATAAAATTTATCCCATGGGCTATTTTTTGGCCATTTCCTCCCAAAAAGATCGTTAATTTTCCTTTTTTTTCAAGATTGATTCTCCAAAATTCCATAGGATATTGTTTTTACTCTAAAAACACCCAAAGTTGTCTAGAAACCATATAAATCCTTATAAATTGGATTATTTTTACAAAAAATATCCAAATATTTTATGGTGCCAAATTTAAGAATTAGTAGGATTCACGAGATTTCTGCAATTTGAGAGAATTATGGATCTTTAAAATTTTCCCTAACTTTTTACCACTCATTGCACTATGCTACACAATATTTTTTATGAAATTTTAGACCGAGATAGCATTTTTTTGTTGATTCCAAATATATTTTTTTTAATCTTTTTTCTATTTTTCTTGTGTTATTACTCAATTCAAAAAACACAATGTTAGTGTTTCTTCCATAAATTTTTCATTTCTCAAGCATTTAAAAAATATATGTTGCAGTATTAGACACCTACCTATACATGTTACAAAAAACCTTGTCATCATCATTGCATTAAGACATTAAAAATATTCGCCCACACTTAATGTATTGTTTTTGAGGTTTGATCACATAGATAATTAAAAATATATAAATTGTTAAAAAAAAAAAAATTAAAAATAGCATCATGCTCATATTATTTGTTCTCTATATGTCTGCTAGTTTTTGTAGGTCGATTTTATCATCTAGGAACTCAAGGGATGCACCCACAAAAACATATACCTTATGATTTGCTTCCCAAAGAAAAATACTTGTTATAGAATAATAAACTTGAGATATTTATGTACATTTTCAATATAAAAGAATTATATATTTGGAAATGTGATCCAATTTCCTACATTTCCTTATTTTCACTCAAACCAAGAATAATTGTGGATGTATCAAAAAATATCCATGTAAGTTAAGGGATGCCTCTTTTTCATATTTCTATTACATCTACCACATCAAAAGGGGACCTCATTATCTTGAATTAGCCTAGTAATGTATGATGCACAAACATCATTAGCAAATCAAATCAACATAAGAGGAAAGCTTTCAAAGAATACAATCATACTTGCAAGTCAAAACCAATATACAATAGGTTAGGGTGCATGATGATTAAATGTCCAATGATAAATATCCAGGTAATCCACAAAATATTTTTTAGTGGAAAGAATAATCTTAGGAATCCATAAGGACATTTACCTCTAACTAGATTTCTCCTCTTCCAAAATTTCTTCAAAAAAATATCATTTTTTTCTATCCAATGAACATTTTGATGCCACAAATGTCATAAATCCAAAAATACACCAGATATATAAAAAAAGAAAAAATTTATTTATAATTTTAATGTCGTAAAGTATTCTCTTGGTCGTAATTTTATTTTTTAACATGTCTGTATAAATATTTCTAATTTAGTTTACTGTATGTATGAAGACAGGACTTGTCATCTGTCTGGCATCAAAATCCAACTATGATACTCCCTGGAACCACAATTTAATGACAAAGTGAAAATGTTGTTGTTAAATATGTTTCTTTTTACAATTAGGATT
This sequence comes from Pseudotsuga menziesii, assembly GCA_001517045.1. NCBI lineage: Eukaryota > Viridiplantae > Streptophyta > Pinopsida > Pinales > Pinaceae > Pseudotsuga > Pseudotsuga menziesii. Next base: position 10,175 of record LPNX010257212.1, on the reverse strand, counting down.
TAAATCCTAAGGCTTGGACCCATGTCTTAAGCCATGAAATATTCTAGACATGTGTATCTAGTTTCGACTATGTGTTGAGGTTATAGTAATATGATATTTTTTCTTGTTTTACCCTACTTGTATAAGGTGAAGTGGTTTTTAAAGAGGCATGCATGCCTAGCAAGTTACTATATGTGATGATGATAAATTTAAAGGAGGCATAACCTAGGATGATAACTATCATGCAAAGGTTATAAAATATGACCATGGGAGATACAAGGGTTTTTAAGGTTGCATGCAAATAGGTGACAGCTCATGTGAAATGAGAGGAGGTTTAAATGAGGTTTTTATGTTTTCCAAAATCCATGGATTGCAATTTGACAACACATCCAGATAAATTTAATGTGTTTGGCATACTTTACAGCTCCTCGTAAAAACAAGGTTGATCTTGGCCCTCCACTTGTAACTCTTCATGATCCACAACGTTGGATGAACTCTTAGGGTTTTATTTCAATATTTGGAAATGTTTGAGTAGTTATGCAGTCATGAACTTGAACTTTTGTTCACAATGTTGGTTGTTTGATGGTTTTCTTTCTGGACCTTGTCACAAATATTCATGCTTTTCTATGCATTTAAATTACCTCATGGCATGAATACTAGCGAGCTTATCTCGTTAAACAACTTACATTATGTTATTTGTATTTTATCAGTAAGTTTGATCAATTTCCTTTCCTTGCACCATCTTTGAGTTGTATTTGTTTCTTGTATGGAAAGGTGTAACGTTTTGGTGTACCCTCCTTTAGTTGCTGATGGAGAAACTTACTAAACCAATGAGGATAACAAGAATGAAAAGGTCAATAATTTTTTTATTTTTTATTTTTTTTACACAACAAAAAGAGGAAGGAAGTAAATTTCACGTTTTTAGTTTGTACAAGGTAGAGAAATGGAGAGAGAAAGAGAGAGAGAGAGAGATAATGGGGGTCATTATTTGGAAGGGGGGAGGGTACTAGGAGAGATAAAGAGAGAGTAGGGTTTAGGGGTTGGGGGAGCAAAAGAAAGGGAGAGGGAGAGGGTGTGTGTGTGTTTGTGAGAGAGAGAGAGAGAGAGAGAGAGAGAGAGAGAGAGTGAGTGATGCGAAGTTAGAGAGAGTGAAGGATATGGGTAATCATAGGAGGGGAGGGAGATAGGTGGGGGGATAGGGGTGGGGAATCCAGGAGAGGATGAAGGGGTGTGGATGGGGTTAGGGGTAGGGGAAGAAGGGTGATAGATATATATATGGGGGGATTAGTGGTTTGGGGGAGGAGGAGAGGATTTATTTAAAGATACAATGAGATATAGAAAGATGGTTAGAGAGTAGGGGGTTTAGGTAAAATTGGAGAGATGGTGCGGTTACACAGAGAGAGAGAAAGAGAGAGAGAGAGAGAGAGAGAGATGAGTGGGCGTAAAAGAGAAAAAAGGAAAGCAATGAGGGGGTAGGGTTGTGTTATGAGTAGTGGGGGGGTTGGGGGTATATAGAGAGAGAGAGAGCAGGGGGGAGGGAGGGAGGGATATTATTAGGGTTAGTTTGGAGGAGGGGGTTGTATAAAAGAGATAAAATTTGGGAGTCTTAGGTGTTTGGGGAGGAATGGGTATCTTGGGGGAGAGAGAGAAAGAGAGAGAGGAGCAACTATAGAGGGATATATAGGTCGAGGTAGTGGTAGGAGGGGGGAATAACAAAGGTAGGGGGTTAGGGGAGGGACAAGGAGTGGCAAAGAAAGTGTGGATGGGGTTAGGGGTAATGACAAGAGGGGTGAGAGAGAGAGATATGGAATGGTTAGTTATTGGTGGAATGAGGAGATGGGTTAGAGAGAGAGAGAGAGAGTTAGCGGTTTTAGATATGATGATATTAAGATAACTAAGGAGTGGTATGGAATGATAAACTACAATGAAATAATTATTGAAAGATGAGGGTAAGATATTGTAAATAAGATAAATTTTAGGACCATGGGTTCTGGTAAAAGTAGGTATTAGGATTAATATAATAAAGATAATAAACACTAAGTTAGATTAGGTTAGGCTATTATAGGTTGACTTGGTTAAGATAGAGTTGAGTAGTATCAATGAGGAGAGGGTAGGCCAGTGTAGGGTAAGGTGGGTTATGGTAGTGATGGGATATTCTTTAATAATGTTAGGTTGGGGTAGAATAGAGTTGGGGAGGTTCAAATAAGTTATGTTAATATTGTATCATAGAGAAGGGCCTAATAAGATATGATACTTGGTGAGAGGACCAATTTTACTACAAATTTGGATACAATAGGAAAATGCATCAACTTGATTTTAAATGTGTGTGAATTAACATGAATGGTTGTGCTTTAACATTTCAACAATCTCCTAACCTTCACATAGGATAAACATGTGAATGGAATTTGTGTGTGTGTTTTTTCTAAGACTTGTGTGCATTCTTTTGTATATGCAAAAATAGTGGGAGGATATATGGATAGATAGCTAGATATAGATATATATAGATAGATAAAGGGAGGGAGAGAGAGCATGGGGGGTCATTAGTGGGAAGGGGGTTAGCATATACAAAGATAGAAGGTGGGTTAGGGGTAGAGAGAGAGAGAGAGAATCAGGCGATCATTAGTGGGAAGTGGGAAGGTGGTTATGAGAGATAAATAGATAGGGGGCTAGGGGTAGGGGTAGTAGGAGAGAGAGGTGTAGAAAGGTGAGTATTCAGGTGGTTTGAGGTAGAGAGAGATGTATTAATGCAAAAAAAATATTGCCTATCTATATATGGTCTAAACCACATACATAAATCATATCCCTACCATTTTTTCTTACCTTTTTGACCTTCACAACTATGGTTTACCTTCATTCTCTCTCAAAAAAGGCCAAAAAACCCACAAAAGAGCTAAAAAACTCACAAAAGAGCTAAAAAGCTCAAAAAAGGGATAAAACCCATAAAAGGGATTAAAACCCTAGATAGGGATTAAAACCATAAATAGGGTTCCAAAACCCTAAAATACAAAAAAGGATAGAAAAACCTATAAATAGTGTAGAGATCTCCATCACAAGATTCACTTATTCCTTCTTCCATTTTTCTATTCCCTGAGTACGATGAGAAACCATCATTCTGAAAGTAATCACATCATTTTTCTAATCATTCCATAATCCTACCATATCCCATCAGGTATGTAGAGGCATCCTCCGTACTAACCAGCCTGTGGAGAGGCAACCCATTTCCAAGTTTGGTCACGATGGCCCATTTTCAAGAAAGAAAAAGGTATACTTGTCATATTGTTTATTTGTTTTGTTTAATCATGTTTTCTTATAGATTTTGTGTTACTAATATTATTTCTTATTGTAGCTTTCCATCACAAACTCTACCCTTTTGTCCCATTGATAGAAGGGAGGTGCTTTTGCATGTAGCAGGGGTGAAAACCATGCTACAGTTTTGGTGACCATACCAGGTCGATCCTCTTGGATCCCTTGTTTTGCATGTGTTTCTTTTGTTTTTACTCATATCCTTCACTGATCAGACCCCCACACAACTGATCTGAACCTGTACGACACCAGTTCCTTACCCCCGGCCCTAGCCGGCTCAGTTTTTTAAAATTTCTAGTTTCAACCCAATTCACAGCTCTTTTCCCATTAATTGTGACCCAGGTCGAACCTTTTTTCTTGAAAAGCGTGACCTGGTCCCACCCTTTTTCTTGTTAAGTGTGAATTTCCTCCCAGGGGCTTAGTCATGCTTGTTTTTTGTTTTTGAGTTACCCAATTGCCTTTGTTTTTCCTGTTTTTGCAACCCAGTTGTGGTTGTTGACCTCTTAAGTGTGACCTATCTATTTATGAGCTGATTTACATCTGTTTTCCTACTTTTTCTGCATTTTATAAGTTGGAAATTAACCTTATTATTTGACCCCTCCTCCTCTACTCGATTATCGACCTCTGGGGACTTCTGAGATATGACAAGGGGTTGAGTAAGTAATAGGAATCCAGTTCACAATTGTTCTCTTCAATTAAAAACAGGTGACTTTGGAGGCTACAAGGAGTGGTAGACCATTGGGGGTATCACACCATTCGTGTCCTCCTTGTTGAGAACCAGTCATTTAGGGTTTGACCTGTGGATATACGGGTGGACTTGTTTCCACTTTATTGAGAGCCCAAGAATCCATCTTTGATTTGAAGGATATGAAGTTTGGGTAGTCAGACTACTGGTTTGCAAACATAATAGTCAATCACCTATCTTTCAGACACTTGTGTGTCTTGCACTTTGTTCAGAGCTGCGTTTACCTTTCAAACCTGCTTTGGTACAAGCCTTCGCTTGTTTATTGTAGGAAATCCATTGTTAGTTAGTTATTTCATATTTGAAATTAAAATTAAAAGTTTCATATACAAAGTGCACACATAGTCACACCAATAATCAAACAAATCCAGTTCATGACCCCTCTACAAGATGGTTGGGTGGGGAGGTGATTATCGGTAGGGGGAGAAGGGCAGTTTAGGAAGTGAGAGAAAAATTTGGAGGTTTAGGTGTTTGGGGGGAGGGGGTTGTTTTATGGAGAGAGAGATAAAGAGAGAGGATTGGGGGTCATTAGTGGGAAGTTGGAAGTGCGTTAGTAAAGACATAAAGAGGAGGAGGAGGGGATTTTCAGCAGAGGGATGAATATGGTGGTTTGGGGAGGATGGGGTTTGCATGGGAGAGAGAGAGAGAGAGAACACACACAGACACACACACATATAAGAGAGAGAGAGAGAGAGAGAGAGAGAGAGAGAGAGAGAGAGGGGTATTAGCATGAAAGGGGAAAGAGGTTAGGAGAGACAAAGGGGGAATGAGGTTAGGAGAGATAAAGGGGGAATGAGGTTAGGAGAGATAAAGGGGGAATCAGGTTAGGAGAGATATAGGGAGAGAGGGGGTAAGGGGTAGGGGAATATGGGGGAGAGAGAGAGAGAGAGAGAGAATGTGGGGGTCATTATTGGGAAGTGGGAAGGCATTTAGGGTAGAAAAACATTGAGGTGGGGATATGGGTAGGGAGAGTAGGAGAGAGAGGGAGAGATCATGGGAGAATAATGGTAGGTGAATTGGGGATTAATATAGTTAAATATATGTGGATTAGGGTAAAAGGAGCAAGAGATTTAGAGTTCTGTAGGAGTAGTGGGGTGAGGTGTTAGGGGGTTTAGGGTAGAGAGGGAAGGATATATGTAGAGAGATTGTCGGGTTGGGAGATGATTAGGGATAGGGGCAGGAGAGTAATTGACGAAGTGC